>JAASFV010000081.1:0-43690 GCA_023334015.1 Globisporangium paddicum
AACTGTTTATAAAGTACGCATCTGGCCCCTGGTAGGGTGGCCAGTGCGAGCCTGTACTAAGTTTGGTCTTAAAGATATTGCACAAACAGTAGTTTGGCAGAGTGGTTACTGCGGTGTAACTCACTCGTGTACCCCGTTACACAACCGGTTTGAGCCGGCTTCGACTCCTACTTCTTTATGTGAAACATTTGTGGACAAGCGCAGTATCAAGATTTTAAAATGCGCGCAGTAATCTACTAGATACGCATTGTATCTCTTTCTGTCATCGCTGTGCACTTGCTGGTCGTGTCTTCCAACGCTTCTGGTATGTTGTTCCTCCTGACTGCTTGTATTTTTCGCGTGCACTTGCTTTCCTTTTTATGCACCCTTTCAATGTGCCTCAGAAACCACCTTAATTGAAGGATGTCTCAATTATAAATTGTCAGAAGTAACACAGATTTTAGGGTAATCAAAAAGGGAGAAAGTGATTTATCCAATTAGTTTTGAATCAAAACGGAGCGATCGGGGCCAGGCAAAAGGCCCACAATCGCAAAGAGGAGCTCGTGGAGATGCCGGCGAAGGGGGCAACGGTGAAAGGGAGGCACCACGCGACGAAAGCGAAGAAGGTTACCGCGGCGGCGCCGACCCCCGGCACTCCCAACAACACTATCAGCGGTCGGCTTCACTGTTGCGTGTGGCAAGTGTGGTGCAGCTAGGTCAAAGCCAACATCGCGCGGCACGAGTTGCGCTGGACATGATCGACGTCAAAAGGGAAGACACCGAGGGCCATCGTGAACGCGAAGCATTACCACGGCAAGAAACATTCGGTGTACCTTGCGCAAGGCCGCGAGAAGAGTATTTCCGCTGTACGAGAAGCTCGCAAATAAATTGCTCATAATAATAACAAAAAATGCTGTAAAGTTGTGGTTCTATCTGTGTTTGTTCTAATACTGATGATTTAATGCACAAAGGCGCGAAAGGCCAAGTAAGAGGAGGAAACGAAAGACATCGACGTACTCCCCATCATGATGCCGGAGAAGCCAAAGTGGGGGCCTGCTCAGTTAGCCCCTGGTGATACGCCTATGACGAAGAACCTATCGCTGTTTTCCCACATCGTGAATAAAATAAATTCCAAATTGCCAATTTTGCTGGAATTTATACTTAATGTTTTCGTGATAGATTCAGATGAAAACAGGCGATGGCGCCTCTTGGGATCGATGGGCTTTCCTTGCGGTGCAAGACCTGCACCCGGACAAATTTACCAGATTTCCAGCCGAGCTGCAGACTGAAGACGTCTGAGCGCTGGATGAAGAAACGTGCAAGATCGTCCATGCGATGAGAGATGCAGGTATGAGTGCACATAATTATAGTGTATTTCTTCAAGAGGTTGGCGTTGCTTTCAAAAGAGCGTCCAAGTACCTCGGCAAGCTTGTGGTGTGGGAAGAGGAATGCAAGAACTTGCAGCAAGATGCGGACGCCAAGGCTAAAAGTGAGAGGCAGTTGGTGATCGACGAGATCCAGGACGTCATTTTTAGCTTCGAGGAGATTAGACCGTGCAGCACGTTCGAGGAGTGGCGTCAAACAAAGCTGAAATTCTATGAGGAGGGCTGAAAATTATCACAGAGCAGCAAGCTACAGTACCGATCGTGCATATCAATTTCATATCTTCCTTGATAACGTTGCTGGCAGTGTCCGTGCCGCTGTGCACCAGCTCGTCTATTTCGCCGTCCATATCGTTTGCCGCGTGGAAAAACGTGATGTACAAAACGAATCTCTTGAACGAGGAGTACAGTGGCGGTGGCAAAAGCGCTTCATGGCGCGACACAAGCTGTCGATGCATGCGTGTACACGCCAAGGCCAGATCGCGCCGGCCAAGCTCGATGCAATTGCAGCGAGCTTCGCCGAAGCAATTAAAGACAAAATGCTGCTGTTCGGTGTCTCAAAAGTCTCCAACGCAGATCAAATTGGTTCGTTTATGTTGCGCTTAAAGCAAACCAGCCACTTCATCATGTCGTTTGTAACAAAAATATAGGTTAAATGATTTAGCTTATTGTGACATGTTACAAACGACCGGTATAGGTTAAATCCGCGAGCTTAATCTTTGATAATATGTTACAAACGACAGAGTCAAGTTCGGCACTTTTTGATCTTTGTAAAACAGAAGCAACATGGGCAACGAGAGCTCGACGCTGTCGCCGACGGACGCCTCCGAGTCGCGCGCACGACTCCGCTCGTACTCTGCAGGTGACGATGGCGACACTGGAGAGCTATTGGAGGCGGCCTTCTGCGGCTTCCGCGTGCTGGGCATCCAGGAGCAGTCGCCGGCCTCGCGCGTGGGCTTCGTGTCGTTCTTCGACTTCATCCTCGAGGCCAACGGCATCCGCCTCGTACGATGGATGGCGGTGTTCATAGTGGCGTGTACATAGTTACACTTATAGCAGGTGAGGCTCATATGTGAATGTGTGTATAGGACACGAAGGACTCGACACTCATGGAGCTCATCGCGCAGAGCGAAGACCGCCCCATGCAGCTCGCGGTCTACAACGTCAAGTCCCAGACCACACGCGGTACGCTTGTTTGTGTACGTACTCCTGTGTATAGCGAGTGTGTTTGCTTATCCGCAAGTATACGCTTATGCTACTTGTACGCAGAATTGGAGCTCACGCCGAGCCGCGAGTGGCCGGGCAAGGGCTTGCTGGGCGTCACGATTCGCTTCGACTCGTACGAGGGCGCCGAGGACCAGCTGCTCCACGTGTTGGTGCGTCCATTGTCGTAATGTATCGTGTCTAGTATACATGTTTGGTATCCGGATATTAACATGCAGTACTTGTATTTCCTACAATAGAACGTGGTGGTGAACTCGCCAGCGCACCGCGCGGGCCTGAAACCCGAGTCCGACTACCTGTTGGGCACGCCCGAGCGCGTGTTCCGCGACCCCGAGGACCTTCATGACGAGATTCTGGACGCACTGGAGGACACGTTCCAGTGCTACGTGTACAAGTGAGTCCGATAGCTTGCCCTTGTGGCTCTGTATGTCTGTATACCTGGCTGGTTGCCATTGCTTGTCCTGACCTTGGCTTGTATTGATTGTGTCGTTTATATCAGCACGGAGCTCGACCAGGTTCGCATCGTGTCCATCTCTCCGAGTGAGCGCTGGGGAGGCGAGGGCGTGCTCGGCGCCGAGGTCGCGCACGGATACCTGCACAGGCTGCCGTCGTCGACGCGTAACACGATCGGCACATCCGTCGGATTCGTGAACTTGTCCAAGGATGCGACCGCGGCCACCGACGTCTTCAGTAAGTGGAGAGCGTACTGATCACGTTGAGCTGACAATTTTTAACAAGATGCATGTCGTGATGATGTTATCGATTGGCAGTGAAACATGGACGACCCCAGTCAGAGCGAGTCCAGGGACAAGCTGTGGCGGTGGCGGAAGACGCTCTAGCCAACCGGCAAGCCGATGAGCAAGTGGCTACTGTGGAGGAACCAGAGGAAGTCATCACTGATGGGCAGTCAGAAGGAGAACAGACTGACATCACTTCTGCAGAGCACGAGACACAGACGTCAGAAGACAACGTTCAGGACGAAACAAAACATGAGCAGGTGGATCAGAAAGAAGCGAGCGCACTACCAGAGCAGCCGTCGCCGCCCCCAGCAAAGCCTCGGTACACTGCACGAACTGACTGGCAATTCCCGATCTCGACCGTCGAAGTGTACGCAGATCCGACGAAGCTCTCCTGATAGCTCTCATTAGCACCAGCCCTATTTCTACAGCTCAGACCAACAAGCAATGTCCAGGAGAAGCGAGAATGCAAATGAATGGAAGGTATTCATATGATATGTTTGCATATAGAGCTCTCTAAACCGTTTTCCTCGCCTTCTCTAGTCGGACTTTTTGGTCGAATCGTCCACTTCAACATCGTCGTCCTCCTGGACTTTTCGCAGCATCTTGAGGATGGATTCGGCAGTGGCCTCGTTGCACGGTACGCCGCGACCGAACGAGTACATCTCGGCGAGGTTTTTCCAGGCCTCCATCGAATGGCGGTCCGCGGCCTCCTGGTAGTAGTAAAACGCCTTCTCAAAGTCCTGCTTGACACCCAGGCCGTTGTAGAAGATCGTGCCCAGGCAGCAGAACGCGTCCGCGTGGCCCTCTTCGGCCGCAGCCATGTAGAAGTGGCGCGCCTGCTCGAGGTCCTCGGGGAACTCGTCGCTGCCGTGGAAGTACATGTCGGCCATGCAAAAGAGCGCGTCGTCCTCACCGAGCTCAATCGCGGCGTCCAGGTGCTCGAGGAACTTCGGCTGGTCCGCTTCGATGCCGTGCGCTGGGTCGCCCGAGCGGTAGAGCTGCGCGAGATAGAAGTGCGCACCACCGTGACCCTTGTCTGCGGCCGTGTTGATGAGCATGAGGCCGCTGTCCACGTTGGCCTCGATGGCGAGCTCTTCGTCGCCTTGGTGCAGCAGATGGCCCATGAAGAACTGTGCAGACGGGTCCCCGACCTCGGCGGCCTTGACAAAGTATGGGATCGATGCGGATTTGCTCGCTGGGAATGGCGGCTCCGAGTCGTCCACGCCGTCGTAGAGCATCAAACCCAGGTTATAGAGCGCGTCCGGGTGTGGCGTCGGGTCGCGGGCGGAGCACGCGCGCGAATACCACGTGCTCGCAGCAAACGCAAGCGGCGGCTCCTGACTCAGACACAGGTTTCCGAGCTGCACGAGCGCGTCACGGTGGCTACACAAAGAGAAGAAACCAAGACGAGTTAGCTCAGACTCAGACACAGCAAGATATAAGACAGCAGGTAGGCGTACCTGTTCTCAGCGGCGCGACGGATCCACTCGACGGCCTGGGTCGAGTCGGTCTTGTCGATCTGCTCGAGCTCGCTCTTCTGGTCCGTGGCCAGCGGGCGGAGCTTGGCCTTCGGGTCGAGGAACTGCTTGAGCGTCGCGCCGAACGCGCGGTCGAGCTCGTCCACCGTCGCGTGCTGTACGACCGAGGCCGCGAGCTTCTTGCCGAGGCGGCCAATGGGCGAGGCCGAGAGGTTGGCCTGCAGGTAATCCTTGTAGGCCTTGCGCGCGCTCTTACGGATGCTGCGGATGTCCTGCGGATCGTCTTCGCGGTAGTTCTGGCGGCGCTTGGCCTCCACGTCCATGAGTAGCTCGTCGTCATCGTCGCTAGCAGCTTCTTCTTCGTCTTCATCCTCATCGTCAAGGAGCAGGCTGCCGAGGAGATACTGCGCCTCACCAATGTCGTCGTGGGCCGCGACGCCGAGGAAGCCCATGGCCTTCTCGATATTGTCCTCCTCAATCAGCTCCTTCGCGCGCTTGAGCGCTCGGATTCCCTACAAGTCGCACGCACACACAAGCGGCATCGTATTAGAGCGTTGTGAATATCAAGAGGCAGTCGTCACAGCCAGCAGCTCACCTCGTCGCCGCTGGCCTTGGCGCTGAACGCGCGCGCGAGCGCCTGACGCATAGTCGCTTGCTGCATCTGCGACGCACTATGCGCACCCATGGGCAGCAGCGCAGCAGCATGACGCTGAGCTGCAGGCGGCGCAGGCGCAGTGGCCAACACGCGGCGCAGAGCTCCGCTGCTTCGTCGCACAAGTCGGTGCATATTCGTCTCTTTGGCTTGTGTTTCTGGGTGGAGCAGATCGAGTGGATGCAAAAGTGGATCCACCCAGCATGAGTGTGGGTCTCAAGTGGATCCACTTGTGGATCCACCTTTTGGTGTTGAAACGGCTTTCGAAACCGGAAATGCACATCAAAGGACGCCATTAGAGGAAGAGCGACAATGCAGTCGCTTGTGGCTGGCTACACGCTCCTAGCGCTCCTGCTGCTGGCGTTGGGCGTGGAGAGCTGCTGCCCGAACCTGTGCAGCGGCCACGGCGTCTGCACGGCGCTCGGCAACGGCTGCGTCTGCTCGTGCTTCAAGGGCTACGCTGGCGGTGATTGCTCGCGTCGTACGTAGCTGCCCGATTCGCTTCACTTCGTGTGTTGGGTGTACACTCACTGGTTGATGGTATCCCCTCATGCAGGCACATGCCCAGTGGGGCCGGCATGGAGCGACGTGGCCGCGGCGACTGACCGTGCGCACCTGCCCGCCGTGTGCTCGAATCGCGGCTCGTGCGACCCCAACACCGGGCGATGCGTCTGTGACGCCGGGTTCACGGGTCTCGCCTGCAATCGCTGTGCGTATAGTGCTGTTCTTCTCAGATGTAAGACACTGAGCGACTCACCTTGTTTGTTCACTGCTGATGTATGCTAGTGGTGTGTCCGGGCGGCTGCTCCAACCACGGCGACTGCCGCTCCATGCGCTTCAACGCATTCCGCAAGGACCGCGGTATCGGCTCGCCCTTCCGCTACGAGACTAACTGGGACAGCGACATGGTCTACGGCTGTGTCTGCGACGACAATTACGAAGGCGGCGACTGCTCCAAGCGTGCGTGTGTTCTTTCATTTTCTGCTTATAAGAGACTATCTGCTTAGGGTTCACTACATACGTATAGGCCAGTGCCCTGCCGGTGACGATCCGCTCACGGGCGCGGTGACGGACACGCTCTTCGGCCCCCAGAAGAACGAGAAGCAGTCCGTGTACTGCACTGCGACGGTGCGTAGTGCTTAGTCAATCATGAGCTTTGGGTGGTTTTGGAGAACACTCACTGGTGCTGCTGATGGTGTAGGGCGGGACGTTCACGCTGTCGTACCGGGGCCAGACGACCGTGCCGATCAGTGCAGTTGACAGCGCCGACGTCGTGCGAGCCAAACTCAATGTATGTGCGCTCTCCTACTGTTAGTTTCTGTAGAGACTGACCTGACGGCTTGCTGACTAGGCGCTGGTCACGCTCCGGAGCGTCAACGTGCTCTTCGCTGGCACGAGCACGGCCATGTGCACGGCCGACGGGAACTTCGTCACGATGGAATTCACGCAGAACTTTGGCTCGTACGTGTCCCCTTCTCTCGAAAGAGAACTTAGACTCTGTTGCTGACTTGTCCACTGTGGATTCCAAATACGCAGCCTGCCGCTCCTTGTCGGCGAGAGCTCGAAACTGGTGCACGCCGGCGTCGGCAGCACACCCAAGCTGCTCATCACCAAGGCCGAGGAGGGTTCCAAGGAGAACGAGCAGTGCGCGAACCGCGGCCGCTGCGACCAGAGTTCGGGCGTCTGCGCGTGTTACTCGGGCTACACGACCAGCGGCGGCAACGGCCTGCCGGGCGACCGCGGTGACTGTGGCGCGCCGGAGCTCACGATCATCTCGTGCCCTGGCGAGATCGCGTGCAGTGGCCACGGTTACTGCTCGGGTGCGCCGCAGTTCCGCTGCTTTTGCGTGGCCGGCTGGGCCTCAGGCGACTGCTCCATCCGCACGTGCCCCAACGGCGTCGCCTGGTTCGATTTGCCGATCGCGGACAACCGCGCGCACTCGCTCGCAATCTGCTCCGGAGTTGGCGTCTGCGACAACTCCAAGGGTGAGTGTGTGTGCCCCGTGCCCTTTGAAGGCGCTGCCTGCGAGCGCATGAAGTGCCCAGGGCTCGACAACCCGTGCAACGGCAACGGCCGGTGCCTGACCATGGCGGAACTAGCCCTTGAGGCCCGCAGCAACGGCGAGCCGATCGCGGTCACGTATGGCAAGACGCCCAACAACCCCAGGACCTGGGACTTTAGCAAGATCCAGGGATGCGCCTGCGACGCCGGCTTTCAGGGCTACGACTGCTCGCAGCGTGCGTGTCCGCGTGGCGACGACCCACGCACCACGGGCCAGACGCGCGAGGTGCAGACCATTTTCTGCAGGCACACGCAGATTACGAGCTTCACGCTGAGCTTCCGCGGTGAGCGCACGGGGCTGCTGGCGTCCGACATCTCAGTCATGGGTCTCCAGTCCGCGCTTAGCGCTCTCAAGACGGTCGGACTCGTGCGTGTGACGTTTTCCAGTGGCGCCACGGCTTGCACGCTCAACGGCAGCAACAAGGTCGCGGTCGAGTTCATTTCGGCGCTCGGCGACGTCCCGCCGCTGCGGGTCGACTTGGGGTCGACTGCGGCGCTGCTCCCAGTCTTCACGATCGACTGCGACGGCGTCGGGAGCTCGAAGCGCGGCACGCTCGAGAACGCCGAGTGCTCCAACAAGTACGTTGTGTGTCTGATCCTGACGACGTCTTGTCGGTGGTCTTGTTTGCTGATATTGATCTATGTATGGCGTCAATGCAGCGGCGTGTGCAACTACGTGAACGGCCAGTGCGCGTGCTTCGACGGCATGATCAGCAGCGACGGACAGAGCGCCTTGGGGCTGCAGGCGGACTGCGGCTTCGTGCAACCCGTGGAAGACCCGCTCGCGAAGAACCTGCTGATCCAGGGCTAACAAACACGTTAGTTGACACACACCTGGAAGATGAATACTTGGTGGGCACCCTTGTCTACAAAGGAAAGACAATATTTTAATTTGCATCATCCTGTTCGCCATGGCATCCACGAACCAATCAATATATCAAGTCGACACATCGCCTCGAGCTTCCTTGCACGTACATCTGCTCCTTGTCTCAACCAAGTTGCGCTGTCGCTACCTGCAAGGCACGCACGCACGACGCGATGTCGTCTTCCATTTACTATACCAAGACTTGCACACATACCGTTGATAGATACACCACTCGCTGGGCTGGAACAACCACTCGCTCGCTCACTCTGATGCGACTGCAGTCTTCTAGGCGGTGGTCGTGACCTCATCCCACTCGTAGCCCAGCACGCGCGCCATGAAGCCCGACTTGGACTCCTTCTGCGCCGTGCGCATCTTGAACACGGCGTGGCACGTCTTACACACGCGCTGCGGGTCCTTGACCGACTTGCCACCGCTCGTGAGCCGCCCGGGAAAGTCCTTCGGGAAGCGGAACATCTCGACCGTAAACGACGAGCAGTCCGAGCAGCAGACGCACCCGCAGTGGCGGCAGTGGTGGCGCCGGTTGCCGAACTTGAACTTGTTGCTGCACTGCATGCACGCCTTGCGTTCCTTCTCGTCGATCCACGTCGGCGGCTGCGTGATCGCGCTGAAGAGCTTCCGCAGGTATTTCTTCTGTGCCACGTCCATCACGAGCTGGCCCTTTTCGTCCGGCTGGTTCAGGTACGCCCCGTGGCGGATCAGCGCACACGCGATGTCGATCAGTTCACGCTCCACTGCGACGTGGAGCAGCGTCGAGCCATCAGGGAGTTGGACATTCGGGTCCGAGCCCTTGGACAGAAACAAGTCAGTGATCGCAGGGTCTGTCTGGCGCGTCGTGAGGATGTGGACCACCAGTGGCGTCTGGAAGCGCGCGTTGATCTTGTCCACCTCAGCGCCGTGCTTGACCAGGTAGTCCACGAGACGGTATCCGTTCTTGCGGTCGCGAGAGACAGCGAAGTGGAGCGCGTTGTTCTCATTGCGGTCGGTCAGGAGAATCAGATCGCGAATGTCGTCCGCCTTGCACAGTTCCATCACGATCGCGTAATGGCCCTTGCGCACAGCGAGGTGCATAGCAGTCTGGTGGTGTTTGAGCTCTCGGAAGAGCACATCGGCCTTGAACTGCAGCAGGTACTTGACAATCTGCGCCTCGCCGCGATCAACAGCCTCAATGAGCGGAGTGCGGCCTTCCGCGTTCACAATGTTCGGGGTACAGCCGGCTTCCAGCAGCATGCGGGCAATGTGCGCGTCCTTCGTTAAGTGCAGCGGAGTGTTTCCATCATCGTCGACTGCAACGACGTCGGCTTCCCAGTCGAGGAGAATGCCGACGACTTCCAGGTTGGAGTACATCGACGCAGTGTGCAGTGGCGTCCTTCCTCGGCGATTGCGCGCGTTGATGTCCGATCCGTTCTGAAGAAGCTTGAGGACGTCGTGCTCGTTGCAGCAGTTGGCCGCGACGTGGAGCACAGTGTCACCGGGGTCCATCGCAACCGAGCGCGGTCCACCACCCAGAGTCATGCGGCTGTCTCTCGAGTCGTTGTACTCCTTCGTGAAGCGGAAGCGGGACGTGCCGCGGGTATTGCGGTTCACCGCTCGCGCCGTGTCCTCCTCCGCAAGCTGGGCGGCAGCCGACGCCTCTTCCGAGGAATCGTCGGACACTGGATCCGAAGACGCGGACTGCGTGGACTGAGCCGTGAGTCTATTTTGCTCCTCCTCGAGCTCCGCTGCCTTGCGCTGCTCCTCCTTCAGCCGCTCCTCCTCCTTCAGTCGTTGTTCCTCCTTCAGTCGCTGCTCTCTCTGCTTCTTGTCCATGGCGCGCAACTCTTCTTCGCGCTGCTTCTGCTCCGCCAGCTGTTTCTTCCTCAGCAACTCGGCCTGCTTCTTTCTGTGACGCGTCAGCAGCACTTGGAATCTGCAGCGGGCGATGAATCCACGAATGACGCGCTGCGCGACCACAGACGCGACCTTCATGTTGTGGTAACGACGGCGCGCGATCATGCCACGGACAGCCGTTTGGATCAGCACCACGAACTCACCGTAGCGCTTTGCGAGCTGCGCTTCGACAAACTGAATGGCCGAGCGGCGGAAGAACACCCGTGTGGTACCGACTTGGATGCCGGCAACAGCGAAGGCATCTTGCTGGTTCATAGACGCGTCTGCCATCAGCTCCGGGTAGCGCTCCGCATGCGCCTTGAGTAAGTACTCGACCAGGAGGTTCGACGCCTGCTTCCTCTCGTCAGGATCAAAGAGATCGTCCGAGCCTGCCTGGTCGGGGATTTTGCGCAGGTAGCTCCCATTCGCCAGTGGACGGTAGCGCTTGATGAACTGCTGGTGCGCGATTCGCACTGGATACCCAGCACGATTCACGCGCACGGCTTCGAGGACACCACCGGCCTTGAGCTGGTCACAGACGCGCTTCGGCACGAAGAGCGCCGACTTGGCGTTGTCGTTTGGCTTGAGGCATCGCACGTAGTGGCAGTTGGTCACGCTGATGGTTTCGATCAGTTCCTTGAGCTGGTTGCGGAACTGCGAGCCTAGACTCACACGACTCGCGACACTCGATGCTCGGCCCTTCATGATGCCCACGGGCTTGGCAGCTGAGCGCCGTCGGTCTTCTGTGAGCTTTAGCAGACTGCGCACAAACGGCTTACTCGACCGCTTGATCAGGTTCGTGATCTCGGAGTACAGCACGTCCTTGTTCTTCTCGCAGAAGCCAAAGGTGTCGTACGCCACCTTGCCTGCGTAGTGGTGGACCACAAAGTGGTGGTTCGCCTTCTGGGTCTTGTCTGCGCTGAAGTGCGCGTGGGCTTCGTGCTGGCGAAAGAGCTTGCGCGCAAAGTTGCGGTCGTTACCCTGTGGCACAATGCACTCTTCGTCGAGCGAGTTGAGGATGCCCAGTGGCTTGCCCTGGATCAGTTCGATACACGCGCTGTTGTCGGGGAAGTTGATGAAGCTCCACTTGATCTGCTCGCGCTCGTACGTCTCCTGCTCCATACGCAGCACCGTGAGGTTGAAGTGCTGCTGCAATGTCTCGTTCGCGTAGTTGATGCAGAGCTGCTCGAATGAGTTGTGCTCGAGGTCCTCAAACCCGAAAATGTCAAGCAGTCCGATGAACGACGTGTCCTTCTCTTCGCACTCGACAATCTCGTTGATGCGGCTCACGAGCCAATCGAAGAGCTTCCCGTAGATGAACCGCGCGAGGGCGTCACGCGTGTTCTCAGCGGCTTCCGGGAGCAGACTGATCGAGTACGTTTCGTCCTTGGCCTGAATCTTGCGGAAGCAGATTGCTTCTTCGAGCCCGGCCTTGTCGACTTCGAGATAGTTGAGCACGACCTGCATCGAGTCGGCGCAGTCGGGCGAGATCGTCGAGCCTTCCGTACCCGATGAGTGGTCCTTGGCGTCGAACTCCAAGTTGCCGAGGTGCAGCAGCGCCGAGATAGTCACGAAGATGCTCTCCATGTTGTCCTCGTCGAAGCCCATGACCTGCATCGCGCTCTTGAGGATCCGAAACTGCTCGGCGTCGTTCACGCCGTCCTTGCGCTTCGTGCACGTGCTTTGGTTCAAGTAGTGGAACTTGGTCGGCGCCATGAGACTCCAGCGTTCCTTCTCGACGCTCGACGCGCCGGCGATAATCTCGTAGAAGATGTGGTAGTTGCGCTCTGACTCGGCCTGGTAGGCGAGGCGAACTTTCTCGAGCAGGTACGTCTGGATGGACGCGCCGATGAGGTTGCCCTGGTCCGAGAATTGCATCTTGATGAACTTGCCGAAGCGACTACTGTTGTCGTTGCGGATCGTTCTCGCGTTACCGAACGACTCGAGGATCGGGTTGGACGACAGCACCTGCTTCATGACGCTGCCGTCATCGTCCGAGCTCTTCTGCGCCTGGGAGATGGTCGCGAGGTACTGCATCACGAACTTGGTACTCTCGGTCTTACCGGCGCCGCTCTCACCGCTGACGAGGATCGACTGGTTCGACAGTCCGCCATGCGCAGACTTTGTGAGTGGGCTCATGAGCGACCGGTACGCCTTGTCGGCGATGCTGAACACGTGTGGCGGCATGTCGCCGACCTCCTGGCCCAGGACGCGCTTGTCCCCGTTGCGGATGTACTTGCGCATGATCTTGTCCGAGTAGATCCCAATGTTCTTGAACGGGTTGATCGCCAGCAGGATCTCGCCTAGCCATACATACAGACATAGAACATGAGCATTTTTTCTTCGAAGCAGTAAAAGAACAGCCTCATTAATGAGTTGATAAGGTACCTGTGAGCGTGTAGATCTCGTTAATCTTGAAGCGCTCGTTGAGCGTGTGGCAAATGCCCGGCTCGTGCAAGTGCGGTAGCTGGATGAGGTCCTCCACCAGGTCCTACACATACAAATCAAGCCATCAGCAACCATATACAAGGCCACAAAAGCCCACAGAGGCAGACGTACCATGTCGTTGCTGTTGGCGAGCAGCATGTTGGGCATTTCCTCGTTCTCGAGTGCGGCCACGTCGAGCGTGAGCGTCTGGTCCGTGCGCGCGTCGCTTAGGCGCACGACCACCTCGCACTGCTGGCTGCCAGTGGCCGCGGCCGTGATCTTGACCACGACAGCGCGCGCCCATTCGTCGCCGACGGCGTCGCGCATCCAGAGCCCCACGCCTTTCTCCATCTTGGTGGCTTGTTACTGGCGGCGCTTATAAATGAGAGAGAGACTTGCGCACACACGTGCTTGCTTGCGCGGGAGAGATCGAGAGTGTGTGTGCACTTGCGTATGTGTTGGACTCGAATGCAAGTCGTCTCGCGCCGTCGAGAGAGATAGTCAGCTCACTCAATGGATCACCTCGCGTAAACTGCTCAGGCAAGCAGGCAGAGAGCCCTTTTTCGATTCTGCGCTGGCTGCGGACGGGTCGAATGAACCACAGCAGACGACAACAGACTGCGAAGACGACGCTACTGCCAAGCAAACATCGCCCGATTTTTTCCTTCGTTGAGCAAAGGACGGACGCAAACGCCAAAATAGGTGCTCCGATTTAAGCTAATTCGGAGCACACAGGCGTTACTTGCAGCGAATAGCGACCCACTGCTTCTCCCGCAAGTCCTTTTTCGCCAATCACAGCTGCCTAAAAAACCGGCTCAACAACAGTAGGCGGCCCTGAAAGAGCCAGACAAACAGTGGGTGGCTCGAGTGGTGGAGGGTTCAGCGCGACTGCTGCTTGCTGCCTTGCGTGCTTGCTTTGTTTGCTGCTGTTGCGGTTGTTGACTCCAGGCTTCGCTTGCTTGCGTCGCGAATGTGCCAGGGGTTTAAATATGCGAAAGGAGAGAGCTTGCTTGCTGCAAACTGAGTAACTCGTCACCGATCTCGCAGACCAGTTGCCTCACCTGACCGCATAATGCACACCCGTTTTCAAATATTGGTATGCTCAGTTGCATTTGACTGGTCATAATGCATACCCTTTCAAATATGCTCTTGCGGCGATCATAATTCTGTATTCAAGCACGATTTAACCTATCTCCACAACGTGATATCCCTTTTTACTAAGGTGTAGTATACCCATTCGCTAATCGAGTCGGCAACTGTGCTGCTAAATCGTAGCTGTCTGTCGTCTGATTGTCGTTAACTGTGCAGCTACGATTTAGCTAAATCGTAACTTTGGATTTGTACTTTGGCGGAGTATTTTGGAAGCATCGAAAACGACTCAGAATATCTGGAAGTCAGAACATAAATCGTACATCTATACAAAATCAAGTCAAAAGGAAGAGCGACTTTTGGTCAAATTGTCAGCTTCTGATATATTGATCAAAGCCGCTCTTCCTTTTGACTTGATTTTGTATGGATGTATGGTTTATGTATTCACTCTATTTAGCTTTTTAGCCAAAAATTTAATTTCGAGGTTCCAAGATCTATTCATAAGCAGAATATGCAAAGCGGCTAAAATGTCGTCCAATCGCAATTCATCGCCACATTGTGAAATTGTCATTTCTGAAGATCTTTTTGACGCGAATTGTTTTCATGCACGCATAGCTTGTTGGCATTGCCCAGCGCAACAAGTGAACATGCCTCGCGCAACATGCCTCATATGGGATTGCTCTGTTGTGAGGTGTAACTATCTGTAAACCGGAAAGCGCTGGTCAACCAAGGGAATCTTGGGGGCAGTCTCATTTTAGCCCTTCTTTTGCCGTCATTTTACATACCGCTCCAGATTTGACTGGACACTTTCCGATGTCATTCCATGTCAGTCAGTCAGTCAGCCGAATTCCGACCTCTGCCTTGTCTTCCGAGAGGCAGGTCCATTCCAAGCGATCTACGATGAGCAAAGTACGCGGCATACAGTACCACCAGCGTAACGCAATGAGACGCCCTGTTTGCTGCCATTCGAATGGCGTGAGTAGCCCCAGTCACCACTGGGCTACAAGTGGTGAGAATGACAATTTCAGCAGCCTGCGTTATATTATGATTTGCTTGTTATCAGCTGCGCCGCGGGGTCGAGACAGCGGTCTGTAGCACTTTCTGGACGTACTCGACGCTGAACTCGCGCACGAGGGCGCTCGGCTGGTTGCCATCGCTGGTGTCGCTCTCGGACGAGAGTTTGCGCGTCGTGAGGCGGAAGCTCACGTCGCGGTCCTCCTGCTGCGCCGCGATGAGGCGCTTCCGCGGCGTGCAGGGTCTGCATTTGCCACCAACAAGGTTAGATATTGCACTCGTACAGGCAATGACAAGTACCGCGCACCTCTCTGGTTCTTCCGACGGCATCACCTTGACGCTTGCGTTCGTGCCTGGACCTGACGGTTTGTGAAATGAGCCTCAGTGCTGTTGTTAGACAGAGCCATTTTGCGCAACACTCATCCTCGAAACGATTCCGCCTGAACTTGGTGCCTCTCATAAGATCTGCAAGCTCAACCCACGCTTCGTATTCTTGTATTCCACATATAAACGCAGTGCTCGCCCGGAGATTCACTTGAGCACAGGACTCGACACACCCACCACGACGACAAGAGGATAGGGCGCGGTGGCCCAGCCATTTCCTCTCGCCAGTGGGCCGGCCACACGCTCGCTCGAGCATTACAATTCGCCTGTCACTGATAGGATGCCTGGCTACGAGCTGCTTGGGATCTGCGTCGTGTACCTCGGCGGGCTCAACTACTTCTTCGCCGTGGACGAGAAGAGTCCAGTGGTATCCAAGATCGGCACGCCGGTCGGCGAGCTCCACGTACAGATCACGCCCTGTACGTTGGCGCACTCGCGCGCTGTTCAACGAGACCAGGTACGTATTGGCCACTCGTTGTGGAGCTCTTCGCAAAATGTAGCCATTTATGGACATGGGTACACTCGGAGATGTCAAATGACACTCGTCTATTCTAATGGCTTCAACAGGATGACAAGGACGACGACGGATTCGTGCCTTATGAGCGCACCGAGCTCGACAGCAGCGAGGAGCAGATATACGAGTACATGGATCGCACGCTACAGTACCGTGTGCGCATCATCGCGATCCAGAACCTGACGCGGACGCGCAAGTTCTCGCACATGTTTGTGCGTTACACGTTCTTCAAGGCCGGCGCCACGCAGACCGAGCGCCAGGCGATTGAGATGCAGCAGCAGCATGGAGGTGGTGGTGATGGCGTTGGTTTGGGGTGCGTTGGCTTCCAGCACGAGCGCAGGTTCGCAGTGGACGTGAACGACGCGCTTGTCAAGTACATGGCGAGCAACAATCTGACGCTCGAGGTAATGCACAGGTGCCCACTGCGTGCGATGTGCTGTGAGTGACTGAGCTGACTTGATTACATACCCGCTTCCAGGTCTTTGGATGCAACAGCAATTCCGATTGAAAAGGAAGATGCGCTTGGCTTGTCTGGATCAGACATGACAGGACAGCACGCCTCTACCGGTGGTGGAGAGGATCTGCTACTGCCGTCTCCACTCCGAATCTAAAATTTTTGAGTTCATATCAAGGCAGAATACAATCAGTAGCTGTAGCGCATCGGGTGGCTCACTACGGTGCACTAAGTCGAGTCAAAGCTGCGAGGCTCGCTCGACCACGAGACCCGCAAGAAATACGCAGTCATTTATAACAAATCGCCAAGTATGTTACAGCATTACACCGCGGACGGAGGATTCAGCGTCGCTGCAACTTGAGCTGCGGTTGGGTCCGTCCGTTCACTGAGGTTGTCTTCGGAGCGGAGCTCCTTAGTCGACTTATGCGCGTACGTTGCCTTCTTCGTGATGTGAAGTAGTTGCTAGCACGGTTTAACTTCGCGCATCACGTGGTATGGAGGATTGCCCGCGAAATGCGCCTGCAGCAGTGCGCCGAATGCACTCGACTTGCCACCAAGCGGCGCCCGTTCACGACTGTCTGTCTGCTAACATATATAATATGGTAAGTACATTGATTCTAAATTACGTCTAGCGCAACGCAAAATAATAGCTTACGTCTGGCGCAACCAGAAGTGATCTTTTTTATGTTGCGGCCAGATGGTTGACTTCATGTTTCTATGCCTCCATTCAATCTCTATTAAAAACGGGATTAGATAAACATATTTAGTAAAACCAAGTCAGTCGTCTGGTGCAACATTAGGACATAAGAGGACCTTTGATTTACGTCGCGTTAAATCCGCACCCTTTCAAGATCGTTCACGCCTTTTCAAGCTCACATCTCAAAGCCACTCGCCACTCCAGACCAAGTCATGACGCTGCTCCCGAGCAACGTGGATGCGATCTGGCAGGAGATGCAGCAGAACGCGCCGCAGGTGGACGTCAGCCACCTGCTCCGGCGATCCGAAGCCTCCCCCAACAAGTTCAAGAAGAAGACAACAGACACAGTACCACGTATCGGAACGCCATCAGTGAATACCAATACACTGCTGCCTCAACCACCACAACCGCAAGTCCTATCAGTACAAGCCAACAATTACACTGTCCAGCCTTTCAACCTACAGCGAGAACTCAATCGGCTCGCAGACGAGCACACGGGCGTGCGCAAGAAGGCTGCGCTGGCCCTCGAAGCCTACTTCCTCAAGCCAAGTGCCCAACCGGAGCTTCGCCAAGAAGACAAAGCCATAGCGTTCAGCGTGCTCGCCAAGCCGCTCTTCAAGCGCTTCAACGACCCGGTCGAGAAAGTGCGCGAAGTGTGCATTCGCATCACCACGCTCTTCATCTCGCAAGAGCAGGACCTGCTGCACTTCATCCCGTACCTCATGCCCGCGATCACCAACCGCATCGATAGCCAATACGCCTTTGACGAGACCAACCAGCAGTTCACGCGCGACGCGTTTCTACACGAGGCCTTCAAACGCGGCCGCATCTTCGTCGATGCAGCCCAGGTCACGCGCATCAACCCACAGGAGCCGTCCGAGGAGGTCCGCCTGCTGTTCCTGGACCTGGTTGCCGCGCTTCTCGAGAACGCCTTTGCACGCAACGCATCGTCGATCCTGCACGCGTATATGTTTGACGTGCTCGTGGTGCTCGTGAGCGGTCTGCACGACAGCTTCCACGAGATCAACATCCACGCCTGCGCGATCCTGCGCGCCATCAGCAACAACATGGTATCCGTCATGAAGCATTTCAGCGTCGCAGTCGTGCGCGCCGCCAAGGACCTGCTGCTGCACCGGCTCGCGCGCGTGCGCATCGCCGCCATCGACACGATCCGCGCACTCGTGACGTGTCCGAACCGGGACAAGTGCAAGGGCGCAGGAACCGAGGCGATCGTGGACCTGATCGGTCATCGCGACGAGAACGTGATCCCGATCTCGGCCTTCTACACGTCGGAGATCCGTCTCAACTACTTTGCAAAGCTCGACCAGGATGCGAACCCGCTTGTGCGCAAGGCGTTCTTCGATATGGTCAGCGACTGGATCACCAACCTGCCGGATAGGTACGACCACGAATCGAGACTCATGCCGTACCTTCTCAGCGCTGTGAGCGACGAGAACGACAAGATCTCCCAGCATGCCATGGAGACGCTGGCATTTCTAGGCTCGAGATACGAACAGGAACACGGTGAGGAGGTCCTTGAGATGAAGCAGTACGGCGTGGATGGCAAGAACCCAGTGTACAACTACCATAAGCAGCTCCCAGCACCCTTCTTGGATCAGCGGCCGTCGCTGGGCACTCGACTGTTCGTCCGAGGCCGCGCTCGAAGGTTCCTCAACCCGATCTTACGCGAGCTGGACAACTGGCAGTCCAAAACCAGGGGCCACGCCGTGCGGCTGCTCAAGAGCATCATTGTGTACTGCGAGGAGACGATCACGGTCGACGTGCATTTGCTGATCCAGACGCTGCTGCGTGTCTGGCGTGAGCCTGAGATCGCCAGCGACCTCCGGATCGTTGCGGAGCTCGTCGGCAGGTTCACAGCGCCGGACACGTACATGTCGCTCATCCTGGCTCGCATCAGGGGCGACTCGGAGGTGATCACTGGTGGGGTCGTCTCGCCAGAGCAGACGGCCACAGGCATGGAGGTGCTGGGGTTGCTCATGGAGGGCTCACTGGACAAGACGCTGCTGCCACACATCAACGAGATCCTGGAAGTCGCCTCAGCCAAGCACATCTTGGACTTTGAAAGCTGCCTCGCGAAGTGCGCTCTGGGGAAATTAGTTCAGCACCTCGCGAGTTTGCTTGAACGTAAGTGTGGTGGTCCTCTTGTGCTTCTTGGGTTCTCTGGTGACTCAAGTGTGGCTTCTGTACGTGGTTGTAGGTCGCGGACGTGAAGCCGTGTCGGCGTACTTCTTGCAGCATGGCCGCTTGGCCACCATGGAGCGCGTGTACGACCGTCTCTTTGAAGTCGCGCTGATGGTGGCGCGTACCCAGAACAGCAGGGAGGCCCTCGTTTGGTACGTAGCTCTCGTTTCTTAGTGTCGCTTGTGTCGTGTAAAGCCTCCGTTCTGACAAATCCCAACTCGGTTGACACAGTGCGAGCGAGACCTTGGACGCGATGGTGCGGCTTGAGTCGCGCAAGAGCACGACGGCGCTCTTTGATGCGCACTTCCAGAAGAGCTTCACGAATGTGGCGGCTGCGTTGAAAGCGATGACTGCGGTTCAGTGGACGAGCAAGTGCTGTGAGCAGTTGCTGGTGGAAGAGCTCTTGCGGGGGACGAGCGTTAAGATGATCTTGGTGGAGCTTCCTGGACTCGAGCAGCTCTTTCAGAATGTCTTAATGCTGAAGCCACTGTCAGTCGATGCTGCACTACCAGCTGAAGGCGGGCTTGGTCAAAGTGACCAGCCACACGGTGGTACGGCGGAGCGCACGGTCGTGTATGGCGAGCTCCTTGAAGCGCTGCTCGTCCGCACACAAGAGCAGCAGAATGAGAGAGTTGAGGCTCTCCAAGCGCTTCTGCTGACTTCACAAGCGGCAGCAGCATGAGCGCGATCCCGATACACCACGGCTTTTTGCATCCTCCTGTACACACAAGAATCACATACATCGCACAGTAGCTAACCCTCACACGAACACGTAGCAAACATAACACACACATACACAAAAAAGAGAAAAATCTATTCCGTCATCACGCCAATCCAAAATCGCGTTGCGTCACCTCCTCACTTATGCGCCTGTCGTTTACTGGTCCTTCTTGGTTTCCTTGGCTTCGTCTCCGTCCTTTGCGGCTGGCGCAGCGGCGGCAGCTGTGTCCTTCTGCTGCGTCTTGAGCCACTTGGCGCGCACCACGAGGCTCCAGAGGAAGCACGGCAGGAAGGGCAGAAGCGTGATGAAGAAGCCCTCGACTTGCGGCGACACGAAGTGCAGGCCCACGAGCAGCAGGCAGAGTGCGCTAAAGAAGCCGTAGACACCCGCCACGAAGTTGTAGTTGATGGACTCGGACGGCTCGAAGATGCCCATGGTCAGTTGCTTCTGCGTAGCTCTTGCTTGTCTGTTCTGAAATGTGACGTGGGAAAATGTACCGCCACTGCGGTGAAGTACTGTCCCTCACTGGAATAGAGGACCTTCTCACCTTATATATTAACTATGCACAAGATATAGGAGCCATAACATCTTTAAGCTGTATCATTATCGTATAAAATGGATTTAAAAAGGTATATGAAATGAAACGGATCAGCACGACAAGTTGAACAGCTCCATCTTGAAACGACGCTGCTCAAAGACGGCGATGGTGCGCCCAGCTCCATGGCGACGGCTGTGGCTGTGGCTGCTGCTCTGGCACACAGTCGCTGCTGACGTGTACGATATGATTTACTATCTGTAGCTATTCACGGTGGTGCTCACTCTTGCTGGTACTTGCCTGCTTACAACAGGCCGATCGCGCGGAACCTCGTGTATCACGTCGCCCCGGGCACCGAGGAAGTGATCACGTTCAAGGGTTTCAACCGCGACGGCGCCTCGGTACCGTCGCTTGTTTGATAGTTCGTACTGTGAGAGCTACATCTACTTATGTATCTCTGCTGCTTGTGTGCAGCTCGCGGTGACGATCACGTCGCTGCCGCAGAACGGTCAGCTCTTCCAGCTCTCGCAGGTCTTCAGCTCCTACGGGTCCGTACAGAGCTACTGGCAGCCCAGTCTGCAATGCAAGTCTAATAGATTGCATGCGCCTGATTTGTATATGTTGCCCATGCAGCTATGAGCCAAAGAAAGCTGCGACGCCCATTACGACTGTGCCCGCGGCGGTCACGGGCTCCAATAACCGCGTCATCTTCGTGCGCTCGATTTACGGTGGACCGCCGCTGCACTCGAAAGTACGTACTCACAACCATCAAGCTATCACTCTAGACTAACTCCACTAGCCCGGTTAATCGCTGCCACCTTCATTTAGTTCGCCGAGTTCCGCTACACGATGACGAATGGTATCGACACGTCGGCCGAGGCTCTGATCACGGTCACGACCACGGATTCGCTCGTGACGAGCACGTTTGACCGCGACACCGAGAGCTGGCGCATCGTCTCGAACGGCAACAGCGCGCCGTCGTCATTAACGCCAATCTTCCAGCCCGTCTCGCGCGGTCGGCTGCTGAGCTACTACGTCTACGGTCTGGACGCCGTGATCCACCGCAAGAGCGACGGCTCGGGCGACGACGCCATGCTCTGGTACTTTAGCGCGCCGGCCAAGTTTCTATCCAACCAGTGGGCCGCGTACGGCGGCAGCCTCGACTTTGTGCTATCGTCCGCCGAGGGCGCCTTCGACCAGGCCAACCTCAACTTGCTGGGCCGCGGCAACCTCGTGCTGCTCGAGTGCGCTACGTGCAATCTGAACGTCGGTACCACGCTTGCCATGCCGCTGAGCTCGGTGTTCACGTATGACGGCACGACGACGCAGTTCCAGCTGCCACTGAACGAGCTCGCCGGGTGGCAGAAGGACCCGAAGAACGTCATCCTGCCCTGGACGCAGCCGACGCAGTGCGAGTTCGTGAGCGTGCTCTCGGCGCTCACGTCGCTCAGGATCCTGGGCGACTTCACGCGCGGCTACGAGAGTGTGGCGCTCGACACGGTCGCGTTCAGGCACGGGTCGGGCAAGCCCATGCGGTGCTATACGAGCAGTGTATAGCGAGAGGTAGCCGCACACAAGATAACACACAGATGTGATACAGATTTGGATAACTATACTTAGGTTCGCTATCAGTTCACTGGTCCTCAGCGTGCAGATGATGGTGGCGGCGGCAAGTCTGCGGGGCTTGGGAAGAGGAACTCAGACTGGATCGGGTAGTGGTCTGACGGGTACCGCCCGTCGCGCGACTCGGTGATCACCTCGGTGCTCAGCACACTCATGTGCGGCCGGTAGAAGATCCAGTCGATGTGGTTGGCCGCGACCACAGCACCGCGCTCGCCGTCGTTGTCCACGCCCGCCCAGCCGTGGTACGTGTACGAGACCGAGCCGATTTTCTTCTCGGACTCAGGCCAGGCCTCGAGCAGCTTGGGGCCGTCACTCTCCTTCGTAAAGTAGCTGTACGTATCAGTGTGACGGTACGTGTTGAAGTCACCCACGAGGAACAGTGGCGAAGTGGCGCCCGCGATCTCCTGGATACGGTGCCAGAGCAGTCGCGAGCCTTGAGCGCGTGAATTGGGGCCGACGTGGTCCAGCTGCGTGTTGAAGAAGAAGAGCTCCTGGCGCGTCGCGCGGACACGAAACTTGCCCCAGGTCACGAGGCGCACGCACGCGGCGTCCCAGCCTTTCGTGCCGAACTCATCCGGGGTCTCGGAGAGCCAGAAGTCGCCGTCGTCGAGTTTTTCAAGCACATCAGTGTCGTAGAAGATCTGCTCGAACTCCCCGTTCTCCTCACGCACGACACCAAAGCGCGCGTACTTGTGCTCAAGCAACGCCGCGAGCTCCGTGAGCTGATCCTTGAGTCCTTCCTGCGTGCCCATGAGCACGGGGTGGTACCGGTTGATGATCTCGGCTACGTGATCCTTGCGGTACCGCCAGCTGTTGAAGCCGTCGTTTCCGCCGGCGAAGCGCAGGTTGAACGTCATCACCTTGAAGCTCATAGGCGTCGTGGACAGCTGCGGCGCGGCGCCTTTCAGTCGCGGCTTGGCCTTGAGCGCCGGTGTCGCGGCGACCGCATTTCTATTGCCACCAGAGAGCGCGGCTGCAGCAGCAGCGGCCTGCGTGTCGATCGAGACGGGCGCGCCGCCATTGCCAGGCGCGCCGGGCATGCCCTGCCAAAAGAGGAAGAGCGCAAAGCACACGAGCGTGCCAACCACGACGTAGAAGCGGTCCTGCTTGGACTGCGGCGGCCTCTGACGCTTGTACTCCGCATGTCTGTACGGGTTGCGCGGCGTGCCGCTGCTCGGGAAGAACGAGTCGAAGCCGTTCATCGACGCTTCTCGTACTGCGGGCCACGCGTCCGAATATTGCGAAATGAGCTCTTCGTGTGCAGCAAGTCAGATTCAACGTTCCTGTAAAGTACGAATATCAGGCTTAGTCGTACTTACCACAAAAAGCGCAGCTTA
Source organism: Globisporangium paddicum (assembly GCA_023334015.1). Classification (NCBI taxonomy): domain Eukaryota; phylum Oomycota; class Peronosporomycetes; order Pythiales; family Pythiaceae; genus Globisporangium; species Globisporangium paddicum. Next base: position 23,266 of record JAASFV010000081.1, read on the forward strand.
CATACAACATTTACCTATTACAAAGCGCCATACTGTATGTAGTACTATTCGAAAGCCGAGCGACTGGCATAAAGCAATCCAAAGGCCCAATAGACGAGAAATGGCGGCGGCGCAGCACGCGCTGGAGGCCCTGGAGGCGCGCGCCATCCGCGACAAGCAGCGCAAAACGTACAGTGCGTCACTCGGCTCGGGCTCGTTCTTCGCGTTCGTCGTGCTCGGCTTCGCGCTGCCGTCGCCCTGGAAGGTACTCAACGGCGAGTGGAGTAGCAGCATCCTGCCGAGTCTGCTGGCGCTGGCTGGTACGTGTTGCATCACCAGGGCGCTTGCTGATGTGTCAGTGTGTACAGGGTGATGCGTTGCGTGCTGCTGCTGGTGGTCTCTGATGCTTTGTGGATATACATGTTGAATTATGTTCTATAGCGCAAGGCGTGTGGGTGCTTTCTGGGATTCTCGCGCTCAAGTGCGCGCAGGTGCAGGGCGAGGAGCTCCTGCGCGAGTTCAACGACAAGGTACACACAAGTCACGCTGATCATGTTATGTCGTTTTATATTATATTGGTACTGACGATCGAGCCTTGGCTATGTGTGTGTCGTTATGCTACGAATTGTTTAGTACTTGGGACTAGGGAAGAGCGCGCCAGCGAGCCCTGAGCCAGTGGATCGCGCGGCAGCCTGTACGTGACCCTATCATCTTCTATTAACCGATTTTTGTTGTAGACTTACAAGATAGCTCGTTCGTGTCTGACGATGGCACAGTGCAGGAAGTGATGAACTTGAAGGACCTGCGCTCGATCTCGCCATCGACCAAGAAGAGCTCGAGTGCGTCGTCCGACGCGATCAAGCAGCGCTCGTTCTTCGATCAGGCGCCCGTGAAGACTGTGGAGGACGGCAAGGCGTATCTGCGCAAGCTCCAGCAGACCCAGAAGAAGCGCGAGGTATGAGCATGCGAGTCTATAGCCTATCCATGCAGCAGTACTTAACACAACCCTCTGTCTATATCACTATAGGACGAAGAATCGCTCCAGTCATCGACTTTTGGCGTGGGCGCGACGTTCCAGAATGACGCATTTGGCATCTACGGCAACGCGTCCATGGTGCCGCGTGTTTACCAGGCCTCGGGCTTTGATCCGTACATCCAGGAGAGTACCAAGAGTCAGGAGGAGGACGCGCTCCAGACGTCGTCCAACCCGCACGTAGCCTGGCGCCAGCTCGAAGAGTGGGGGCTCGCAATGTTCATGCACTTGTACTCGCGCAACATTCGCCGGCTGCTCGCGTGCCACGTCAAGGACGTCGTTGAGGCGTTCATCCAGAACGCGACCGAGCTCAACGACTGCGGCGTCATGGCCGACGTGCTGCTGCGTCGCATGCCGTCGCAGGCGCTGCTCTGTCCACCGGGCCAGGCGAACCAGATGACAAACGTCTCGCTCTCCGACATGCTCAGCGGACTCACCAAGAGTCCGCTCTTTGTGTCCAAAACGCGCGGTGTAAACCTCTTTGAAGAGCACACAACGGTAAGTGTTTGTACAGTGAGGTTATACAGAAAACGGTGGTGGAACACTAGGGTAGCTTGCTAATTCTGTGATTTTTAACAATCACTGCACACAGTTTGACAAGTACCTGAACGTGGGCGACCCGAATAGCACCGAGTACTCGTCGCTTGAGCGCCAGCAGTACGTGCTCGAGCGTCTGATCATGCTCTCGAAGGACCGCAGCCTCGACCGCTACCGCTGGAGCAAGGGCTCGACGTGGAAAGGTGCGACCAGATCCATGCGGTAGATTGTCCGATGAGTTATGTCGTTGCTAGTTGCTAACACTGATGTTCTGTGGCTAATTCCAACAGGCAAAGAGTGGTCGGAGAGCCTGCCATCGGATGCTGAGATCCTCATGAATGTGTTCTGCTGCATGATGGACAACATGCTCCCGGCCGACAGCGAGCGCGACCGACCGTTCTGGAAGTCCTACTTCCTGGGCAAGGGACCGCGCCGCCCGTTCACGCCGAGCATCCGCAGCCGCTTGTTTGTCGTGCGCACGGTCGGACGGCCTCCGCATTTCAAGATCCTCGCGCGTGCGAACGTCCGCGAGATTGTGCCGGTGAGTTCATGCAATACACGGACAATATACGGTCCTATGCTGATTTAATTCGCTTATTTGCTGCTGCTACACTACTAGGGCGAGGACAACCTCTTCCACGCGATTGTGGTGTTCCTCCACGCGGTGAAGAAGATGAAAGCGGTGAGTGTCGAGTCTGCAAATGCGCTATCATCGGCCAGTTGTCCAGCTTTCTCACTCGCGCTTGTTGTTCTGATCTCTTGCTGCAGGGCTACCTCGAGAGCATCAACCTCCATCGCATCATCGAGCAGGTCTTCGACGTCGCCAAGTAGACAATCCCATTTACACCAAACAATACACACATCCATCCATTCAACAAGGACAACAAGGTGCCAATTGTACTGTTATGTCTATGCATTCTCTGCTGTTGTTTTTGTATCACGTTGCTTGACTATGTATCCTCCACCAGCTCCACTTGCACAGTGCGACTTCGAGCCCCATCACCGCCGCCTTTGCAGTCTTTCTCGTGGGCTTTGAGATTCTCTCTCGTCTTGAACGTCTTTGGATCGATTGGTGAGCAGAGCGCGCACACGTATGGTCGAGCGAGCTGGTGCCGCCGCTGCCAGTGGCGCTTGAGCGTCTGCAGGTTCTTGAGCGGCTTCTGGTTCGCCTCGGCGTACTCGCAGTCCTCCTCGGGACAGAACTTTGGACCGACCGGCAGCGGCTCCTGGATGCGAGCAACGTCGGCAAGAGCCACGTTCGGGTGCTGCTTGGCGTGGAACGAGAGCTGGAAGAAGTTGGCGAACCGCTGATCGCACACGAAGCACTGAAAGGGCTTCATGCCATCCATGAGGAACAGCACGGGCGCGACCATGGGCGGTGCGGCTGGCATCTGGGCTCGCGGCACGGATGCTGCAGTTGATGAAGGCGCGAGGCGCTTCTTCGTCTTGCGCTTGAGCTTCTGCAGCTCAGCCTGCAGCTCAGCGATCTGCGTCTGCTGCGTCTGGATCTTCGCGTGCAGGTGGAGCGTGTCGTTCGCGGTCGGCGGTGGACTCGTAATTGCAGTGTTATGCTGCTGCGTTACATCCTCAAGCAATGGATTTCGTCGAGATTGGTCAGCATATGAGCGGTGAAGAAGCAGCGACTCGCTGGCTGGAGGACGCTGAGCAGCGGTTGTGGTAGTTCTGATACCAACCTCGCCAACGGCACTCCCCCGAGCGGACATGTGGCCCGCAATGTGGAAGCGCAGCGCCGCACGGGACGAATATCGCTTCTCACAGCCAACATGGGAGCAGCTGTACGGCCGCTCGCCCGAGTGCACGCGCTGGTGGTCGTGAAGAGTAGACAGCCGCGCAAAGCTCTTACCACAGAGCTCGCAGTTGAGACTCTTCTCGCCCGTGTGAACAAACGTGTGGTCGCGCAGGTGCGCGTTGTCCGTGAACGATTTGCCGCAGCCCGGATGCATACAGAGGAAGTTGCGCAGGCGGAAGGCCGTCTTCTTGCGCTTCCTGGTGGGTAAAGCCATCGCTGTTTCCTGCGACTGAGGATGAGGCTGCTGTTGCTGGTCGTCGGATCTCGAGAGGATCTGTGCTGACGATGGTGCCGCTGCCTGGGCTGAGATGGCAGCCAGCAGAGGAGAGGTCTCGTCGCCCCGGAGCTCGAAGTGCGAGAGTCTGCGCACGCGAAGCTGGTGTTGGTGCTGCTGTCGGTTGGCGGAGCTGGGTGTAACAGTGGCATCACTGGGGAAGCGGTAGTTCTCGTAGCCTCTGGCTCGGAGAGGCGTGTCTGACTGGCTCTGTTGCTCGTGCTCAAGCTGGTGCTGGTGATGTTGGTTCTGTGACGATACTGCCGATGGGAGCAGCGGGGTAGACGGCTGTCCGTAGAACTGGGATAGCAGCGGTGCGGCGGTGAACCACTGCGGCGTCTGGCGCTCTCGGATAAGCCCCTGGCGCAATGAATAGCTGCCACCACCACTGCTCGCGCTGTAATACGGCGACTCGATTCCTACACACGCCAGCAGCCATGTAATGCAATGCACTCATGCCATTAGCAACAAACTATTAGACTCAGTTGAGCTCATCGAGCTGCCTCACCGTGGTGGTTCTGCAGCTGACTTGGAAACGACGCCAGCAGGATCGGCGTCATGGGAATCGCTCGCTCCCGCGAGTCGTACACCGACCCAGTGCTTGGCAGCTGGACAGAGGATGCGTGACGCTCATCGCCATTGCTGCTGCTGGTGGTGGTGGCCGTGCTAACGCGCAGGAGTGACAGCGACGAAGGTGGCGGCGCGGCAGCTTGCTCAGGCTGGCGATCCATGCTTGCAGTGATGAAAAATCGACTTTCAATGAACAGCTTTTCTAGGTTCGTATTCTTGATCTGTAGGATAATAAGTTGCGACACAGAACCATCATAGGTTCGCCTATATTGCTTTTAGGTTCGCATAGTGTCGTTTGTAGTTTCTATGTATGTAGGTAAACAACCTGAAGGAAAGAGCGCAACCTAGAACTCGAGGTCCTTGAGCTCCCCCCACTTGGAGATGTAGAGACACGAACGCGGCGAGATGATGTTGCCTTCTTGGCACTGGCTGAAAACCTGTTCATGCAAACGCAACTCATACGTTAGACCACAATTTAAAATGACAGATCCACGAGCTCTCGTCAACACGCACCGGACAGACGCCACAGGGGGTCTCCGATAGGAAGTTGAACGTCGAGATCTCGTGCGAGACCTTGTACTTGGTCTCGTGGCTCGCCTACAAAAAGAAAGAGGTCGTCAGCCAGCTAGCTACACACGTCAGTGGCTGGCATTAGAATAATGAGCGTACCCCGGGTGTGAGCCGCACGGCGCGCACTTCCTCTACGCGGCCGTCGTACATGAGTGTCTGGATGATCGAGCGGATCTCCTCGGGGCCTAATGCCACTTTCGAGATGCCCGATGCGTGCACCTTGTCTGTGATCGCGTTCAACGTGCTCGTTCCCTGCAAGCAGTTTACCATAGTTCAATATCAGTAAGTGTGTGCATTCAGAAAGAGGCTGCACTCTGACACGTAGTAACGACAGCATAGCGACATACCGAGGCCTTGATCACTTCGTAGACGAATGTGCTGAGCGTGTCAATAAATACATGGTCGAACTCCTGCTCGTTGTACCACGGACCGCCTGTGATCTCCGCCGACGGCACTGCAATATAAGCACAAACCAAACGCCGGTGTCAGTTTGATCAGCTTCACACAAATACCCTTACGCAGAATAACTATACGCAAACATTACCCAGGTCGAAGAGCATGTAGAGCTTCTTGTTCTTGCTGCTGATCGACTTGACCGACTTGACGAGCCGCCGCGTCTCGAGCAGCCGCAGCGTCTTGGTCACGATCTGCTGCGGGATGTTGGTGTGGGTCTTGATGTCGCGCGTCCAGATGCCCTTGTTGCCCGCGCGCTCGATCTCCTGCAGCACAAGGCGCTGTTCTAGGCTACATGCATCCAACCACCACATCACACACCATCGTTATTAAAACTACAGCAGTAACCACCACCAGAACGCCCATAAATGTACGTACGTGAGGCCGCGGATGCGCTCGGCTTCCTCGGCGCCGATGACGCCGTACGAGAGCACGTTGCCCTTCTGAAAGATCTTGATCTTGCCCTGCAACACGCACACACTCGCTCTATTAGCTCATCGTACCACCACGTAGTACGAAAAATATTTATGCCAAAACGCACCTCGCTCATGAGCACGTTGAGCACACTCGGGAGCTTCTCATACTCGCCCTGATCCTCGCTCTGGAAGTACTCGCGCACCTCGGCGTCCGTCAAGGGCTCGCGGTAGTTGCGCAGCAGCGCCAGGAACTTGTGCATGAGCGCCTGCACGGCGCCGCTCTCGCTCGCCATCGTCTCAACCTGCTTTGATGTCTGGATGAATGGTCGTTATTGGAGTATCAAGTACATTTTTCGGAGGAAGACCTTCGGTAAGGATGAAAAGCACCGCGTCAGCCTCGACAAATTCTTAAACAGCAGTTGGCTCGGACCTTGGTTAGGATGAAAAGTTGGATAGACGTCTAAAAATGAACAGAATAAAAACAACAACTGCTGTTAGCCATTTTTTGGGCTCCTTTCTTCCCTTCTCAAAGCATAAAGAAAAGACATGTTTTCTAATTATTCTGTTTCTTAACTTCTCGCCAGATCATCGCTATTTTTTTTGTAAATGTCATTTATATAAAAAAAGCTTGGCTAAGTATGCCCTTTGTATGCATATTGTACCCTGGTTACGTATGACTAAACAAAGTACATTTATGACCAAGCGTAAGCATGGTCGTACTTAGTCGAGTGTGCTCCCGAACCAACCAAGAAAGAGCCAAGACGAGCGCCAAACGTCAGAGTCGATCGTCGCAGCAGTCGGAAGCAAGCAGCAGGCGCCATGAAGTTCGCGTATGAGGTGCGTCCACGGCCATGCTGCTCTGCACACGTACGTGCGTCTGTGGATCTGACTATTGTGTCTCTCTCTGTGCGCAGTTCCAGCACCTGTGCGGCACGGTCTACACGCAGGGCAATGTGCTCTTCACGCCCGACGGCAACAGCGTGCTGAGCCCCGTGGGCAACCGCATCACCAAGTTCGACCTCATCAAGTATGTGCTCATTCACGCTATGCGCTATATATGCCACGTCACTAACGGTATGTATTTCCTGCCAGCCACACGTCCAAGACGTTCGCGTTTGAGGGTCGCAAGAATGTAGAGCGCATCGCGGTCTCCCACGACTCGCGTCTCATGCTGGCCGTGGACGAAGAGGGCCGCTGTCTGCTCGTCAATCTGCGCAAGGGCGTCGTGCTCTATCGGTTCAACTTCAAGAAGCGCGTGCGCGCGCTCACGTTCAGCCCAGACGACAAGTACATCGCGGTCTCGCACGGCAACAAGGTGCAGCTTTGGCACACGCCCGCGCTCCGTCGCGAGTTCGCGCCCTTTGCGCTTCACCGCACGTACGGCGGTCACTATGCGGACGTAATCTCGATCGAGTGGTCGCACGACTCCAATTTCTTCGTCACAGGCTCCGAGGACCTCTCGGCACGCATCTGGTCCGTCAACCCATACGCAGACTTCCACCCGGTGACGCTTGCGGGCCACCGCGACCACGTCGTCGGCGCGTTCTTCTCGGCCGACGACACGGAAGTGTACACGGTCGGCCGCGACGGCGGCGCCTTCCTGTGGACGTACATGTCGCCTGATGCGGAGATGACAGGCGGCCGCACGTCGGGCGACGAGAGCGATGACGAGGCCATGGTGGTCAAGACGGAGGTGCCAGCGATTGCCAAGGCGCTCAAGTGGTTCACGAAGAAGAAGCACGTGTTCAAGATGGACTACGCCAAGGTGCTCTGCTGCACGTTCCAGGCGGCGTCAAACCTGCTCGTCGTGGGCTTCAGCAACGGCACGTTCGGACTGTACGAGACGCCCGAGTTCAACAACATCCACACGCTCAGCATCTCGCAGAACGAGATCGAGACGGTCGCCGTCAGCGCCACGGGCGAGTGGCTCGCGTTCGCGTCCAAGAAGCTCGGCCAGCTGCTCGTGTGGGAGTGGCGCTCCGAGACGTACGTGCTCAAGCAGCAGGGACACTACTTTGACCTAAACGTAGTCGACTACTCGCCTGACGGCCGCATCCTGGCCACGGGCGCCGACGACGCGAAGCTCAAGCTGTGGGACACGACCAGTGGCTTCTGCTACGTGACGTTCACGGAGCACGAAGCGCCCGTGACGGGCGTCAAGTTCACAGCCAATGGCCAGGCGGTCGTGAGCTGCTCGCTGGACGGCACGGTGCGCGCCTTCGACCTGAACCGGTACAAGAACTTCCGCGTCATGACGACGCCCGAGCCTGTCCAGTTCATTTCGCTCGCGCTCGACCTCTCGGGCCAGATCGTGTGCGCCGGTACGCTCGACCCGTTCAACATTTATGTCTGGTCGCTGCAGACGGGCCGACTCACAGATGTGCTGAGCGGCCACACGGGCCCAGTCACGTCACTGGCGTTCTCGCCATCCGTGTCGGCCGAGCCGATCCTGGCCTCGGGCTCGTGGGACCACACGGTTCGGCTCTGGAACGTGTACCAGAACAAGAGCCTGATCGAGCCACTGGCGCACTCAACCGACGTGCTGGCCGTGGCTTTCCGTCCGGACGGCAAGCAGCTCTGCTCGGCCACGCTCAACGGCTCGCTCAACCTGTGGGACACCAAGGAAGGCGAGATCGTGGGCTCGATCGATGGTCTGCGCGACATCGCGGGCGGCCGGCGCGACGGCGACAAGATCTCGGCCGCGACCAACTCGCTGTCCAAGCACTTCACGAGCGTGTGCTACTCGGCCGACGGCGCCTGCGTGCTCGCGAGCGGCCGGTCCAAGTTCATCTGTATCTACGAGACGTCGCAGCAGCTGCTGCTCAAGAAATTCCAGATCTCGCACAACCGGTCGCTGGACGGCGTCCTTGACTTCCTCAACAGCGCGCACATGACCAAGGCGGGACTGAGCAAGTCCGAACTCGACGCGCACCTCGTCGAGTCTACCAGAGGCACGGCGGGCGACGAGCTCGTGGGTGCCGCGCGCGCCGTGGACCCGGGCAGCCGCCGCAAGAACCTCGAGGTGCTTTCCAAGGCCGTGCTGTTCTCGCCCACGGGCCGGTCTTGGGCCGCGGCCACGACCGAGGGCCTGCTCATCTACGCGCTCGACGAGACGCTGACGTTCGATCCATTCGAGTTGGACGAGGACATCACGCCCGACGCCATCCGGCGCACGCTCGCGCGCCGCGAGTTTACCAAGGCGCTGCTCATGTCGCTGCACCTGAACGAGGAAGCGCTCATCGAGACGTGCGTCGAGGGCGTGCCGGCCGAGAGCATCGTGCTGGTCGCGCAGGCGCTTAAGGACGTGTACCTCAAGCGGCTCATGCAGCTGCTCGCCAAGCGCATCGACAAGAGCCCACACCTCGAGTTCTACTTGCAATGGAGCCTCGCGCTGCTCAACGCGCACGGCACCAAGCTACGCGACGACCCCTCCGACTTCCTCACGACCTTCCGCGCGCTGCAGAAGAGCATCGCGCACCACCTGAGCGACCTCGCAAAGATGTACGTTACTTGTTTCTGCACTTGCCTGGCTGTTTTGATCACTCACTCACCCATGTCTTGTGTTCCTACTATGCTTTACAGCTGCGACGACAACCAGTTCTCGCTGAGCTACCTCCAGAACCTGCACAAGCTGCAAGCCAAGTAGAGTCCGGTCGACTGGCAAAGCAAGCAAATGCTCATATTTCAATAAATAGACCCCTGCATTTTCGTCTCCTCTGTGCACGCGGCCTCTTAACTCTCTATTCTCACGACTTCTCAATACTGACCATTCGCTCCCACACGTGGATGGCTTTGCTGGAGCTCGCGACCACGATCGGCTGCTCCGGGTGGTGGTCCACAGCGATGACAGGAAGGCCCGCACCAGTCTGGAGCTCGTCGACCAGCTGCGCGGTCTGCACGTCCCATAGACACACGCGGCCATCCTCCGAGCCACAAAGCAGCAACGGTGTGGTGCCTGTCTTCGTGATCTGCTTTCCAACGGCCGCGACGGCGCTGAAGCGCTTGTTCACGTGGCCCGTGTACGTCCTGAGGCACCGCTCGCTCGCGTAATCCCAGAGCCGCACCGTGCTGTCAAGCGTGCCAAAGAGCGCCAGCTTGCTGTTGGGTGTGAAATGCGCGTGTGTGAGCGGCACGCTGGGCTCTGTGATGATCGTGCGCAGGCACTCGCGCGTCGCTACATCCCAAATGCGCGCCAGGCCGTCGTAGCTTGCCGTGATGAGCAGCGTGCCGTCATGGTTGAAGCGCGCGCTCACGATGGGTTCATGGTGGGCCGAGAGCACGGCTACGGAGCGACCCGTGCGCACGTCCCAGAAGCGCACGGTCTCGTCGAAGGACGCCGTGACGATGAGCGAACCCTGCGGGTTGAACTGCGCAGAGTACACGAAGCTAGAGTGGCCGTCGTTCTCGCCCGATGACGCGTGCGACTCGCTGGCGTCCACCGCGATGCCGTGCGCATTGAACGCGCTCATGGAGCTGCTCGTGCGTCCGAGCGTCGAGAGCGTCTTGCTGTACTCGACGTCCCAGATGCGCGCGGTCTTGTCGTCCGACGCCGACACGATGTAGCAGCCGTCGTGCGACCACGACGCGTCGTTCACGCCCTCTACGTGGCCGTATAGTTTGGCCTGCGGCGTTGCGAGTGTTTGGAGCGGTGGCTCTGTTGGGCTATTAGCCCTAGATGCTTCACCACTGTCAGTAGCGACAGTTGAGTCTCCAGCGTCGCGCTTGTGCGTGAGGAGCGCCGACGTCGCCCACACTTTGACGGACTTGTCGGCCGCTACAAGACACGCAACATAATGAGAGGTTAGCAAACGCACATAGTGAGCCGCTGAGAAGCGCGCCGATCGTACGCACAGGCGCTGGCGATGAGCTCCCCTGATTGAGAGAACTTGAGGCTCGAGATCGGCTTAGCGTGCACGTCCAGCGCCGCGCGTGGCTCCCATTGCGTCGCCATTTTTCGGAATTGCGTTGAGATCTCGAGAAATGCACTTTCCGCAATCGTACTTTACCGGGTTATCTTTTTTTCAGAAATAGCCGCGTTAGCTTTAAGCTTTGGAAATGTGTGCAAACCCTGATTTTATAAAAGAGGCTGGTCCGGTAGTCAAAGCAAAGGTCACTTTTTTACTACCATCTCAAAGCTGTCCATCGCAACCACAGGCTTGAAAGCTCAGCAGGGAAAATGAAGGCACGTGAATTCATCATCATGGCGGGAAGGTGTTGTGTATTGACTCGTGATGTACAGCTACAGGCACTACATTTTGTGTGATGACAGAGTTCTCGGATAGGTTTGGCTCCGCACAATTGATCTCGGAAGAACGAAAGTTATTAGATAGATAGGTTTGTATCGTCACTGAACTCCCATTGCTATTTGAAAACCGCCACGACGGCGCACATGTAAGAAAAGGGAAGATGCAGACACTCGCGAAGAAAGATCAGCAGTTAAAGCATGGTTCTGCTCAACGCACAGGTTACACGACGCCACGCGGTGACGCCGCTTGTCCCCGCACTCATACAAGAGGTGTCAGAATATAAAGCTATTCATCAGCTCTTTCTTCGCAATACGCAATGCAAACAACACACATATGCACACGGCACTCACATAGATAGATAGTGAAAGGAGTTCCTCAGCAAACAGCCATTTGTATCCTCAGAAGCGTCCCCCCTTTGTGGGTGAGACTCGGACGGTAATTCCAAATCAAAGATTAGGAGATCACTGGAACTCCATGGTAAAGCGGCGACCCACATGCAAACGCAGACACACACAAGCGCAGACTGGTTGATACTGGCGACGATAGACGGCGGTGCTGGCCCTGTTGTTGCTACTGGTTCCTGTGCTGGCGATGCTTTAGCGAATGATGAGAGAGATGATGAGAGCAGAGCGTGGATGTAGCTTTTGGCTCGTGAGCGAAAACGAATGACTGGTTGGACAGGCAAAGTGACGGCACGTAATTACGTATGGGATCATGCAAGCGCGTAAAAAAGATTTTCAATAGTGCACAACACGAATAAAGCAATTAAATCTGTCTATTTATAGTATATTCAGTAAGATAGCTATATATTATGTAATTTCACGTTTATGGAGACTGCGAACTGTAAATTAGCGACTTCAGTGACCGCAATCGAATATCGCCACGCGGGAGCTCAAGGACGAGTTTTAGGTTGCGCACTTTACGAGTTGTTCACCTACATACATAGAAACTACAAACAACAATATACGAACTTACAAACAGAGTTTGCGAACCATCCAAAGAGCAGCAACAACAACATGATCAGCTTTTCTTGCACCAACATGAGCTCAAGCGCAGCAGCGCTGGTGGGGGCCGCTGCTGACGCTGTCTCGGCATATCCGATGCGCAAGTGGTCACTGTACCATGCAAGAATAGGTGCCGGACTTGTGAATTTGGAGCAGCGCACAATATCCACAGCGCTGGAGCTGCTCTCCAAAGTTGACACATGGCAAGCTCCCGAGCTGCTCCTTCTTGGCACAGTTGCGCTTCGCAGCATAGCTAGAAACAGCCCACAGAAGCACAGTTGACAAATATCACAAATGTCCTGCACCCCCTGCCTGGCGCTGATGCCACAGGCGAGAGGAGCGATTTTGCATGTAACAATTGGAGCCCTCTGCCCCGGAGCCCATTCGCTCTGCAGCTCTGTCTGCCTCTGCGGCTATATTGACAGGTGAGAGCTCCATGGCGCATATGTCGATACGCCTGGTCGCACAATCAAAGCCCTTGTATATGTGCATACTGAGTCTCTTCCCCATTCACTCGTTGTCTGATTGCTTGGCGCGGATATCAAACGAAAACCGCACAGGGGGATTCTGTATGGGATGTATGTGCTGCTGGCGCTCGATGACGGCGAGGACAGCGCTCACAGGAGCGCTGATGGATCTATGAGACGTGCCCAAAGGATAGCGTCCAACTCTAGTCCTCTCTGTTAATCAAATGCCTACGAGAGACACGCTGTTCTTGTCCGCTGCCTGGTGCCTGGTGCCGGCTCGACGTACGACCGGCGAGAGCGATCGAGGATTCCCAAGTAAATTTTTGAGCCCTCCGCTCCGGAACTGTTCTCCCTTTGCGTTTTCCTGCTGCTCTTTAGTTCCCTCTGCAGCTCCGTCTGGCTGCTTGGGGGAGCTCCATGGCGCATATGAGCGCATACGACCGTCATGCTCCAGCAAACGAGGTACTCTCTGACGACACGCCCTCTGCGAGAGCAGACAGACAGGGTCCGCTGACGGAGTTATCGGATATGAGACGAACGGAGATGCAGCAGAGTCCAACTCTGCCAGTTAGTCGAGGCCTGCGAAACGAAGCCCCGGAGCTCCGGAGCTGCTCTCTGTTTCCACTCCGGAGCTGTTTGCGTCGACACGACACGTCAGCAAGACACCACCTGCCTTTGTTTACTGTGTTGTCTCATGTCTTCCGACTTGGGAGAGCTCCATGGCGCATATGACCACTACGAGCTCTAGCTTGAAGGTGCTCACTCTCTGGGCCCATGACCAAGAGCAGACAGGTCCACTGACGCACGTATGAGACGTGTCCAAAGGGGGAAGTGCTCAAGCCAAACCAGTCAGCGGCGGTCTCTTCACAGACTTCTTCCTAATCAGAAGCCTGCGAGACACACACAGCTCCATGCGATATGCCACTCGCTCGCTCTGGCCCCAGCACACAAACAGAACGGAACTCTCGGAAGCAAAGACAACTGGACGATGGAGTCGGATGGCCCGGCTGCCTCTGGGAAAGTGTGAGTTTTGCGATCTTTGACAAGCATGAGCTTTGGGGTGAAGCCATCCGCCCCAAGGCTTTTCAAAGTGAGTGGAGCCATAGTGAAAGCAGGTCATTCAGTTGAAGCGCTACTTGGTTCACAGAATAATAAGACTTGGTTCTCAGGTTCACTCGTTGCTAAGAGCTCAATTCTTATTCTGTGCTGTACAAAAGATCAAATGCAAGTGAGTGAGATGCTGACCATTTGGCCGCTTGGATATGCGGATGGGATCGTTCTCGAGAAGAAGAATGGCTATGCGTTCTCCAGAACAACAATGGCAATGGCTCTCTTCCACCAAATCAAGAACAAGAGTGTGAGACTCTCAAGAGTGCAGCCATTTGGTTTTGAATGACTGGTGCATAGGTTATAGGTTATAGGATGTTGGGTATAGGATACACGCCAATCAAACTAGTGGTGGTGGGCACCTCTCCACTCCAATTGCAGTGCACCTCCAACTGTCAACGAGCTCCTCCTCCTGGTTTTGTCGCAGAGGATACATTCATAGCAGCAGCAGCTCACTTGCTTTGTCCAATTGGATAGTAACAACAGGGGAAGATACAGAAACTGCAGCAATCATCAAAGATCGTGACGCAATGTCGTCGCGCGTTCCTTGAGCGCAGAGTGATTGTCGATAGTTGCACAATCAGATCCCTATCCTGCAACTGGGTTCTTTCGCTGGTGGGCTTGGTATCGAGGTGCTCATGTCTCCGATTGCAGTTTCCCATTGAGGGGATTTTCGATTAAGTCGGCTTAGAGTAACTTACTACAGTACATCAGAAACTGTATGCTGCAAAGATAGTGTCAGTAAAATGTCAATATACTGAATTAGGAGAGTGCCCCTTTCGCTTGACCGAATTTACGTGGGTCCCTTGTCGTGCTGTCGTGACGCCATTGTCCAATGGACAGGGCTGCATGTAGAGAAGGAACGCAAATACAGTATTAGATTAAAGAGGTATAATATTATTGCAAACAGTATTTTTTTAGAAATGAGGTTTCAAATAAAGAAAATGGAATAGTATAAAGTATAAAGTATACAAGGATATACAAATATAAGCCTACCTCGTTACTATTAGTATGCGAAAAGCGGCTACCCACTTTGGGCCAGCAACCGAAGAAGCTTCGATTGGACGAGCCGCAAATTATTTGCTGCCCGCAATAGGCGAACGAGCAAACAACAAGCAAACAAGTCCAGCGCAAGCAAGCACAAGCCACGGGCCATTTCCAAATCTGCTCTCTCGCACTCACACACAAGTTCGCTCCAGCAAAGCAAACAAGCAAGCGCAAGCCACCAGCTTGCCGCGCGCACATTCACAACGAGTCACCACCAGTACTTCCCCCTCGCGGTCCACCTGGTCCGCAAGTACACTGCCAGGCAGCAACAACAACAGCTGCTGCAGCAACAGCAGGAGCAGCAACAGACGCTGCTGTCCACTAACAACAGCAGTGGCCAGCACCACCGCAGCAGCAACAGCGTCGTCACAAGTCCGCTCGCGAGCCCAACAAGTCTCGCAAGCCCCGCAAGCTCAACAAGCGCAAGTGCAACCCCACAAGAACCAGTCATGCCCGCCAACAAGCTCGAGGACTACGTGATCCAGAAGCGCATTGCCGCGGCACTCTTCGGCGACGTACTGCTCTGCTCGCACACGCCCACGGGCGACCTCGTGGCCGTCAAGCGCGTGCTGCTGAGCGCGGCCGCGGCCCAGCGCACGCTGGCAACAGACAAGAAGGTGCGCGAGAACGTGGCGCTCGAGCGCGCGCTCTACCGCCACCTGCAGACGCGCAACGGCGGCCGCGGTCACGCCAACGTGCTGCGACTGCGCGAGGAGATCGAGTTCGACGGCTATCTCTACCTTGTCTTCGACTACTGCGAGCGCGGCGAGCTCTACGAGCTCGTGTCGGCGTCCACGGATGGCAAGCTCGCGCAAGTGACCGCGCGCAAGTACATGCGCCAGATCGCCCAGGGCGTCCAGTTCATCCACCAGAGCGGGTACGCGCACCGCGACCTGTCGCTCGAGAACGTGCTCGTGACCAAGGACGACGTGTGTCAGGTGTGCGACCTGGGCCTCGCGGCGTCCGCGACCAAGGTCTCTAAGGAGACGGTCGGCAAGCTCTTCTACATGGCGCCCGAGGTGCTCGCGGGTGTGCGCTATGACCCGACTAAGGCCGACGTCTGGTCACTCGGCGTCATGCTCTTCATCATGCTCATCGGCGCGCCGCCCGTCGAGTCCGCGGCCACGTCGGACGCGCGCTTCCGGCTGATCACGGCCGAGGGCGTGCGCAAGCTCATCGACCGATGGGGACTCACGAGCAGCGTGCCAGCGGCCGCCATCGACCTGCTCGCGGGCATGCTCGAGGCCGACCCGACCAAGCGGTTCACGGTCGACATGGTCGCGAGCCACGCGTTCCTGCAGCCGCAGCCGCTGCTGCGGCCCCAGTCGTCCACGTCCATCTTCCGCCGCATGCCGTCCACGTTCGCGGACGAGATCCTGGTCAAGCAGCAGCAGATGGGCGACGGCCTCGACGCCTCGGCGGCCGCGTCCCCGGAGGATACCACGACCCAGCCGCGCCGCCGAAGCATCATCAAGCGCACCATTAACCGCCTCCTGCGGCGCCGGTCCTCCAAGCGCGTCATGGCCGTGCCGTCGCCGCGCCAGACGACAGCCGTGTCCGAGTGCGGCTCGGCCAAGGATTGCGCCGCCAGCGCTAGCTGCTCGGCACCCGCGGCCTAGATGCAGTGCGCACAAGACAAGTCTTATTTATTATTTAGCTGTATGCGAAAGAGTGTGAAAGTAGAAAGTAAAGCTGTATCAAGTAGAAAGAGATAAAGGGCGTTTGCCCACTTGAAGAGAATCAACCGAATTTGATTTCCAATTTGCAACAACAAAAATAATCGCAAACTCAATTTACTTGTACGTGGAACACTCGCAATTTGCGATCTTTTTTTTCGTTTGATTGCGCTCCGGCTCGTTGAAGCAATCAAAAAAGCAAGATCAGATCTGAGGCGGATCTGAGACCGTTGTTGGACACAGCTGGTGGCTGTCTATCTTGGTGGCCGAACTGCCGTTCCCATACAAATCCCAAGTCAAATTCACTCGCCCTTCCCTTACATGCGGGGCTGGATGTCCGCACCCCGAAATGGCTGTCAAACGTGTGACCCACCCACACATTGGCTAGTTGGCCGGTTCCACCAGCTGGGGCCGTTGCGTCCCCAGTTTGTGGGACGCAAGCCGCTGGGCCACACACGCCGGCCCGAGCCGCAGGATGGGACGGCCGCCTCTGCGGCCACGCACACTTCCTCTAGCCAAATCTGAGCTCTGGGATCTCAACTGAGCTCCTCATTCCCAAACCAGCCTTGCACACCTCAATTCGACCCAAACCATGGGCCTCAAAGCGCTCTTCCACCTGGTCAAGGGCCACGGTCCGCAGCCCCAGCAACCAGCCAATCAGGAGCAGCGGCTCGCCCAGCTCCAGCACGTGCGGCAGCTCGCGCCAGCCCTGTACGGCCAAGTGTGGCTCTGTCGGGACGCGGCCACAGCCACACGAGTCGCGGTCAAGACCGTCAACATGCACGCGGCCCAGCGCCACGAGACCGTCCGCGAGGGCGCACCGGTCCGCGAGGACGTCCGCAGGGAGCGCCGCGTCCATGCCACGCTGCGCAAGCTCATCCAGAGTCAGCCCGGCCACAGCTCCAGCCACAACCTCGTGCTGGTCCAGGAGGAGATCGAGGCCCGCGGCGTGCTCTACATGGTGTTCGAGTACTGCGCCGGTGGGGATCTGCTGGACGTGGTCCGCAAGAGTCCGCGTGCGCGGCTGGACGAGCGTACCTGCCGGTCCTACCTCTGGGACGTCGCCCGAGGCCTGCAGTTCCTGCACCGCGCGGGCTTTGCGCATCGGGACCTGTCGCTCGAGAACGTCCTCGTCACGGCCGTGGGTGAGTGCAGGATCGCGGACTTTGGGCTCGCGTGCGACCTGTCGCTAAACCACAACAGCAACCAGTCAGAGCGCGTAGGCAAGCGCTGGTACATGGCCCCGGAAGTGTACGCGTGCGACGGCCAGAGCCCCGAGGATGCGGGCTACGATCCAGTCCAGGCTGACCTCTGGTCGCTGGGGATCCTGCTGGCGATCATGCTGACTGGGACCCCGGTCTTCGGCGCCGCGTCCGCACTGGACCGCAGGTTCCGACTCGTGCTCCAGAACGGACCCGAGGCGCTCTTCACGCGCGGGCTCATCGACGCCCCCGTCTCGGCTGCGGCCCAGGACCTCATCTGCGGACTGCTGCGCATTACGCCCTCTGAGCGGCTGTCATTGGACCAGGTGCTCGCGCATCCGTTCTTCCGCAAGTTGTAGAAGACTTGGTATCTGTTAGTGTGCTATAGCCTGTTGTTGTTATGTGTACGTGTAGATGTTATAGTTCAATAGAATGCGTTACGACATAGTATGTACTGATCCTTACTCGCGTACATGTGTGGCTTGTAAGCTGTAAGTTACGGAGCGGGCTGCTGCGTCGAGAGGAAGAGCGCGAAGGCGAGGAAGACGAGCGCGCGCCAGCCGAAGAGCAGCACAGCCACGGCCGCGAGCGCCAGGTGGATCTTAGCCACGGGCCGCGGCGCGAGTCCCAGGACACCCGGGATCGTCACGGCGCCCTCGAGGCCCAGCGTGCGCGCGAGCGTCTGCAGTGGGGATTGCGGCTGCGGCTGTTGCTGTTGTTGCGGAGGAGCTCCTGGGCTGTTGCTGCTGAGTGAATTGAGGCCTGCGACGGGACGGCGGCGCGCATCCGCAGCGCCCTGTTGTGGCTGCTTGCGCGCGAGCACGCGCGGGTCGTTGTCCGCGACGATCTCGCCGTTGATGATGTGCACCATGTTGCTTGCTTGCTTGGTGTTGTTTGGATCTGCTCGTTGATGAAGAATAACTGTGTATAATAGTTTACTTCAAGTGTTCTTTAATTATAAAACTTACTGAATCAAATATGAGAAGAATTTAAATCTGTGCACTTCTATTAAGAACAACGTGTAGTATAATACCCTTTCTAAATAGATTTTCAGTCGACTTTGTCACAGAGATCTCGAACCCTCGGGGACGGTTCCTGAGGCCAAGACGCCACGACATGGACGCGACGGAGCTCAGCTGCATGCCAGAGCGCCAGCGAAGAGCAGCTCTCGTGGAAGAAGTGGACAATGTCGTTGTAACTCTGTCCAAGGCGCATATGGTGCAGCCTTTGAGGGGAAACTTGGCCAAGCTCGAGCGAGCCCTGTCGAGTTGGCAGCTCCATGGACGTGTTCGTGGAGACATTCAATGTGGAGCTGGCTCACCACATCCGACGGCTTGATGAGCAACGACTCACAAATGGCTACCCTGGCGACTCGCCACACATATATTGTGGCTAGGAAGAGTGGACTCAAGTATGGAGCACAGAACAGCAGTCTTCAATCTGCACTGCAATGGAGACACAGAGGCGGTCCTAAGCTAAAACTAAGCACCTTTCATACTGCGAGGCCAAACACTTGCGACTCTCGCTCCAGTCCAAGCCAGCAGTGAGTGCGTGCAAAGCCGTCTTGCGGTTCGAGGGGACTGCGCAGACGCATGGCAGCATCGTCTCTTGTCTTCTCAGCAGCAGTTCCTTTACGGCATTTCACATTTCGACTTGCCTCTACCTCAACCATGAGGTAGGCGTCGACACTAAGGGTTGTGTAGGCTTCACTTAGATTAAAACTGTCGAAGTGGTCGTCAGTGGCTCGAGCCAGTTCAATCCCATTTGCAGCGATGTGCTCAGATAGAAACCAACAATTGCTCGGCTCGATTTCGAAATTGGATCTCGTGAGCCTAGCTGTGGCGGCATCACGGAAGCCTGCACCAGGTTGCCGATAGATCGATAGCACGCGTGACCGGCCCGCCCACCACTTCGTACGCGGACTTTATTAGAGGGCCACAGCATCGAGATCTTTAAATTGGTATCATGGTTCGATTGTTCAAACGCGATGACGATCTGTTGACTCAGTAAGATTTTCAGCGACCGCCTTGAGATCTCAAGTGAGTTGCAGTCGCAAGCAGAGCTGGGTATCTGACTCCAGCGAGATCAACATCATGAGATCACCAGCACATCAACTCAAATGCCTCCTCTACCGCGTGGCATGTACAGCGGTACTCCGTACAACTCAGCTAAGCGGACAACTGCAACCGATGCCGACGTTCAAGCTCGGTTTGGAAGGAGCACACAATTCCTTACGCCCAGGAATGCTGAGAGTTGCTAATTCGAACTCGCAAAGTCGAGGTAGTGTTTGACTTCCAGTCGAAAGTAGGTTTGGTTGGTGGGTTTTTGGATCTTTGGGTGGACTTTTGCCACAACAGTGTTGTGATTTTCACTGAAGAGACGAACTCAGCTACCGCCGGCACTGGCAAAGTTGATTCGATTGTAAAGTACCTCCAAGCACAGGGCGAAACATGGGTTGAGTTCACGCTTTCGACGTATGCTTCTTTGATCCAAATAAGCTAAAATTATAGAAATCCCGCTACCATTTGTGTCTGTTTATCCTTTAGTATGCCATCTCGATGACTTGAGACACGCTGTCGGGTCCAAGCACACAATGAGCGTGTGCAAATGCCACCCACAGATCACGTGCATTCGCTTGGCGATGCAATGTCGCCCTTCTTTCCAGCAGCAGCCCCTATCTGGTAGCTTTTCCGGTTTCGGCGATCAGCACTCGCGACGGATACCTCGACCACAACGTAATCTTCAACACCGAGGATGGCGTACTCTCCGCCTGGACCAAAGCCGTCGCAGTGGCCATTAATGGCTCGAACCAGCTCGGTCCTCCAGTGCAGCGCCTTGCTTAGATAGAAGTTACATCTCTAGTGTTCATCCTATAAATTCGATCCTTTGCAACCTCCGAATGAATCACGCACATCGCCGCCGTGTGCTTGACCAAACCTGCC
Source organism: Globisporangium paddicum (assembly GCA_023334015.1). Taxonomy (NCBI): domain Eukaryota; phylum Oomycota; class Peronosporomycetes; order Pythiales; family Pythiaceae; genus Globisporangium; species Globisporangium paddicum. The sequence continues at coordinate 43,599 of JAASFV010000081.1, forward strand.
AGGAACTGATACCGAGACGTCGCATTGCCCGGCAGCCCATTTTCATCTGGCATAGCTTCCCGCAGAGCTGACGCCGACATACTCACGAGCAC
>JAASFV010000082.1:0-43524 GCA_023334015.1 Globisporangium paddicum
GCGCAGAAAGAGTGCGCGCGTGCCATTGGCGTGGAGCTTGCGCAGCGCAGCCTCATCAGCCGTGTCGTTGACGAAGATCACGACGGCCTCACAGCCTTCAGCGAGTGGTGCGCTGTGGACGCTCAGGCGGTTCTGGAAGAACCTGTCGTCGCATTAAACACGATCATAAGGAACCTTTAGTTGGCTATTCGTTTTTTTTTCGGTCCACAACATATGAGAGTGACGGAAACGTACAGGAGATCGTGCTGCGGCGCAATGCCGACTTGCTGCGCGACGTCCTTGAGCGAGTCGATGTCGTAGGCATGGGCGGAGAAGAACGCGATCTTCATCGTGTGCTGCGGCTGCTGGTTGGTTGGCGGTGGTGGGTGCTTGTGGCGGCGAATTGAAGAATGAGAGGCTTGGAATTTGAATCGCGAGTGCAATAGACACGCGCCAGCTTCAATTCCAATATAAAGTGCTTTTTTAGACCGCTTTTCAATTCCAAACCGCTTTTTTCGGACTGTCCGCGATCCGCTTCCAGAGCCCCGAAACGCCAACCTTGAATCGCTTGGCTGCGTTGGTGCTGTTCTTTCGGTGCCCACCAATGCGAGCTTCGTTTATCATTTTGACAGCCAGCCACACGATCTCATTGGTAATGACGTTGTCGACCACCTCGATGCCGTCGTACTCATCGGCATCGCTGTCCTTCTCGCCGTTCTCAGCCACGCGCTCGTCGCTCTGAAAGAGATCGCCTAAGAAGGCGTAGTCGTTGCCGTGGCCTGGTGTCAAGCTGAGTTTGAGGCTGGCAATGGGTTTGTTGTTGGTAGTGTGGAGAGGGGAGGAATGCTGGTTGTTGCTTGGTCGAGGCGATTGAGATATGAGCTCTTGTGACGTGACACCAACAAACGCCAAGAGAGCTTCAACATCCTGTCTCCATGCCTCCAAGGGGTCTCCAAGAGGCCTCAAGAGGCACGGAGTGAGCAAGCTCATCTCTCAACTTTACATAATTTCGACTGTCTCCAACTGAAAGACCTTATAATAGTAAGGCAAACGATCAGTTTAGCGCACGATTTTGGAGAAGTTCGGGTTTTCTATGCCAGTTTATCCCAAAGACGAATTTTCCATCATGGAGAGTACCATTGAAAAGCCCTTTTAGCGGAGTATTTTATCATCATTTTAGGTGCGCCATGGACTTTTGACGGGGTACCAGTTTTGTGCACGATTTGATACTTGTTCTTTGTATGCAGCACGCATTCAGGACGCATTCACCCACCACCCAGCGACAGATTTACTCCCCTAATCATCGATCAGCTTTCAATCAAAATGCTCAAAAACGAAATACGCATAACCATTGGCAAATAATTGTGCACTAAAGTGATACCATGCACTAAACAGCCATACTGTCGGGTATAAAAAGGACAGAGAAGCCGGGCGTTTAAAACTGTTCTGAGGAAGGAACCAACATGGCAGGAGAGGGTGGTGCCCTCGGCTGCATCGAGCGCGACGGCGTGACCACAGCCATCGCGCTGCAGCAGAAGACGCACCCGCCGCTCGCAGACCTGCCGCTGGCTGCGCAGATCGGCGACCTGCCGCTCTTCGTCGGCGAAGCAGGCGCTGCCACTGTACGTCACTAGTGTGCTCTCTCTCTCTCAATGACACTGACAGCTCTTCGTTTGCAATGGTGCATCAGGATGGCGAGTTCCTGCGCGAGCACGGCATTGGCGCCGTCGTGTCGCTCGGCACGGGTGACATTGCAGCCAAAGTGAGTCTGCGCTCTACCACCTTGCCTCTTTACGTTGCTGTACTGTTGTTACTGACGTCACATAGCCTGCGCGCGTGCACTGCGTGAGCGTGCTGGACATGGAGGACGAGCTGTTGCTGCCGTTCTTCGCCGAGTGCATCGCGTTCATCGACGCAAATATTAGTAGTAGCAGTGAAAGCGACCACCAACCGACCAACGTGCTCGTGCACTGCGTCTATGGCCAGTCGCGCAGCGCGGCCATCTGCGTCGCGTACCTGATGGCGACACAGCGCATGACGCTACGCGACGCCTACGACGCCGTGGCGTGCGCGCGGCCGTGCATCTACATTAACTCGGGCTTTCTGCGCCAGCTGGCGCTCTTCGAACGCATGGGCGCGGTCGCAGACATCATGGGCGACACGCTTGCGCACGCGCAGGTAATTCATGCGTCCACCTTGGGTGGACAAGAGTGGTCATCGATACTAAACGCCATACTATGCTTGCACAGCTTCGCACCATGATGGCCGCGAAAGAGCGCCGCCAGTCGGGCGCAGTGGAGATCCGCGGCATCCCGCAGCTCGCATCACCGCGGCGAGCGCTCCACTGCCGCAAGTGCAGCCGGCTGCTCGCGACCACGAGGAACGAGTTGGCGCATGGCGGACCGGCCAACAACAGCAGCCTTCGCATCTGTGGGACCGTGTTCATCGAGCCCATGCAGTGGATGGCTGAGGCTGCGGGCGGCGCTGGCTACGGAGGGTTCGTGGGCGCGAAGGAGGGGAAACTCGCGTGTCCGTCCTGCAGCGCCAAGATTGGATCATGGAACTGGATCGGCGTCAAGTGCGTTATCTTAGATTGTTACTGTGTGGTGCAAAGGTTGACTTGAGCTAACGCGAGGCTGTTATTATTAGGTGCCAGTGCAAGAGCTTTGTGAGTCCAGCGTTCCAGATCCAGCCAAGCCGCATCGACTTCAAAGGCGCGTGAGTGTTAGAAATCCATATACGTGATTCCCAATATACTGTGTGTTTTGATGAGTTTGAAGCGACGAGCCGCGTCGCTTGAGGTTGGTGAAGTCCCAGTCTGATTGCTGTGAAGCACGAGGCAGTGAGCGAGCATGGGCATCACCTCCAGCGCTCTGCTCAGCGACGAAGCCTCATCAATGGCAGGTGAACAACCAGCACCAGCTCTTGATTCAAGTGAATAGACAGTGAGTGTACGTGCGGATGCAAGACAGGTTGCCTCCAAACTAATTGTGTGTGTACCCACTACTACAGTCACACGTGAGAAGCTCCCAGTTCTGCTTCACGTCACCCAGCGTTCATTTACTCTGGATCTTCAGCAGCTCACCCAGCTCTTTAGTGTTGCTGACGTGGGGACTTTGCCTGTTGAGACAGTATTCAGCGTCTTCGACACTGCTAGTCGGGGCAAAGTAGACGCCTGCGAAATGGTGGCAAGCCTGATCTTAGCTTCAGCTCATCTGCAGAGAGGCGACAAGCTCAGAGGTACTGCACAGACTCTGTTGAACTCGTTTAGCCTACCATGTTTTCTATACGACTAACACTATTTATGACGCAGCCGTGTTCCAAATCTTCAATGTGTCCAAGTACCGCGTGGGGCAGCTCACGAGCGATGAGGCCATGATGCTCTTTCGCACAGTTGCGATTGGGGTGTTCAAGATGCAGCGAACGAATACCACCAGCAGCAGTACTTCAATTGGGCTCCCGTCACAGCCACCAGTTCCAAAGCAACATGTCTACGAAAGCCTCACGAAAGCCCTGTTTGCAGACCAGGAGGTGCTCTCAGAGGACGAGTTCGTCCAGCACTGCGACTTGAACGCGACAATCAACGGATTCCTGCAAGTGCTGGACCAGCAGCAGCTACAGCAGACTTGTATCTCTTCGACCACGAGCGAATCACTGCCAGTACGAGAGGACTCAGACGTTCACACATGATCAAAATGCAGTATTTGAGGTGCAGAGGTCGAAGTAGACGCTTATATGCGGATCAATGTGGACGCTTGTGCTATGCAGAGAAATGGACATTGTTCATAACGGCAGACTCAAGTGGATAATTTCTCAAAGTAGGTTCTCACCTGTTTGTGAGTTCAATTTCGTGTCAGTTGTGAGCAACACAAGCGCTGAAGGGAAAGTCGCTCACTGATGCTTGGCGAGCAGTGCACTGACTTGCTCCAACAGGCGCATGCGGTCCGAGGCGCTCGCGAGCGTGATCACGAAGGCCGGGAGTTGCGGGCAACGTGTGCCAAAGACGATCTGCGGCGTCTTCTTTCGGCAGAGGCGTAGAGGATCGCAAGGATGCCGAGCACGAGCAGCGCGATGCCCGCTGACTGGTACGGACGGTAGTGGTGGCGGTAGCTGCCATGGTAGTAGTAGTCGTCGTCGTCGAACAGTACCAAGCCCAAGGTGCCGTAGACGACGAGTGCCGCGCCGCCGATGGGACACAGTACGCGGAGCACAAAGTTGGCCAGCTTCCTGAGCGAGGTCTCGTCCATGCGCGCGGCGGTAGCTGTCGACTGCGATCTCGCTGATGTCCTTGAGGAAGATCTGGCGCAGCGTCGGCGGTGTCGTGAAGCAGCAGCTCTTCCTATACATCTCCGAGTAATTGATGCGGTGGGTCGTGAGTTGCGCGTGGTGATGATCTTCTCATTCGAGAACAGCTGGACCTTGAGCAGCGTTGTGACGTCTTAGCTCATTAAAACACTGACAGCGCCTAGCTCATCTTGGTGGCCAGTTTGTAGACGAGGGAGGTCACCCAATATTGTTGAGAGGTGAGGAAGAGGAGGGACTTGGGAGAAAGAGCGAATATGGCTGAGCTAGCGAGACCGCGAATGAAGAACCAAACTGAACAAGCGACGCGCGGGGGAGGGGGCTATCATTAGGTCCATGCGGCGGAGAAGTTAGGACATGGTGTAAATAGCACCACCTCGGTCCATGGGCTTGCGATGCGTCCGTTTCGTGGGCTGTACTTCCGGATGGCACCCAACGTCAACAACATAGTCAATAATTTTGTCCTCGTCGTGAATGCCTAGGACAGATATTCGAGAAACCGTCTGCATTCACCTCTCAGCTTCGCGTCCTCCTATGCTAACTTTTGAGTCTACTTTCCCAGTGTACTGATATATGCCAGCTCTAAAAGAATCGCGTCTCTGTATGGATATGGAGTTCAGTGTCGAAATACAGCGATATACTGAAGCAAAGAAGCTCGCTAGCCCACTCCATTTAGCTCTGGGTTGGCGTACGGGTCGGTGAGCAGGATGCTGGAGGGCATGCGGTCGTGGTTGTGGTCCACGCAAGCCCAGCACAGTGAGATACGATGGCCAAGTCTCCACACTCCCCAGCACAATGGATATAATAGACCATCAATACCCAGTAGCGACGCGTGGTCATGGACGTGATCTCAAAGACCTCAACTCATTGCCACGGGACATTGTGAGAGTTTGCTGCAACACGGGTAGAGGTACCGGCACGCGCCCTGGTACTGCACGGCGCAGCCTAACATTGTTGGACACAGACAAACCTGACCAAGACGCCACATACTGGTCTGCATGAGTTTGATACTTTGGGAGCCATAGAGACGAACAAAGTGAGTGAGGGTAGCCCCACTATGACTCGCAAATTGGATACTAACTTGCGCCTGAGAGAGTTAGCAACGGCAATACAGTGCTCTCACTAATCTCGACCGCACTTGTGGTTCTTGCGTCATCTGCGGTTCATTCGAAGAGCGGGACGTCGACGCAGGCAGAAGCAATTATTGGTGTACGCGGTCCAGTTATTTATCGTTCAGGTCACGTGCTGTGCTCGCGAGCCGCTCGTACTGGGACGGAGAGCGATGCACGCACCAAAGCAAAGCGTGTGTCTCTCTTTGTGCATATATCGACTAGCGGCATGGCTGCAATGGCTGGCTTGCGTGTTGGTGGATTCATTTTGTTCGCGCTGTACAATGCAACATTAGAGACGCCCACACGTCATATCTCGTCGCCACTGAGCGAGGTCCGAGAGAACGAAAATTTCCAAGAAAGTGAAGCACACACCTTCAAAAGTATCTTTTCGCTGGGCTACTCTTTCTCTCGAACTTAATACACTGTGGTAGAGAATGACAAAGGTAGCTGAGGAAAGTGCGGTCTGTCATATTTTATGACTGGCAACATACTAGAGGACGCAAAGTGCATCCAGTTTCTGAACCTTTTGAATCTAATACGCTGTGCAGTCTGGCAAGTGTGGCAAGATCCAGACTCAGGTTCGCGCCATCACGAGGAATGAGCAGCATGGACGTCTCGTTGTAATGTTAACGTGAGCGTTGTCATGTACGCTTCTCAGATACACATGCACAATTATTTATCGGTCGACGACTCCCGATGATGACTCCACGGCATTTCATTGTTCGTTCGTTCGTTCGCTCTGACTTGGAAAGATGCGTCGACGCAATTTCAGCCAATCATAGCAAATGAATAGGATATTCAGCCAATCAACGACCATATTATATTCATTTAAAGAAAAGATCAACAACCGGCGACAGACAGTACCACCGTAGTGACTTCCGGTGGCTCTAGTCACATGTGTCTCAAACATGATTTTGGCGTCATCAGCCGAAATAGGAGCTTGCGATAGAGAACTCAACAAGCTCGCAACGAATCGCCAGCCTCTTGACGCAAGCTTGTCCTGTCGTGATCTACACTGCTCTGTTATTAGGTTAGAGCGACGAGCGCAATCGTGTTTGCGTGATTGCATTCAATGCAAGCATCATCCAATGAAACATCAATGAAATTTACCGTATTTTAGCGGATCCACTATGACCTCGTTCGTTCTCAATAAAAGCCATTTTTGGTGAACAGGTTCATGGTGAATCCAAATCGCCCGTTGAAATACATGTTTTTTTTGGTCGTTTCCAGTCGTTCATATCAAATATCACAGTGTTTTTTATATGTGATTTTTGCATCCCCAAATAAACAGCGCGTATCACAGAATGTAATATACATAATGATGATGGCACACCAGACTCTCTATTTTTGTATCACCAAAAATGATGATGCCGAAATCTCTGTTGTAGTATCACCACCGACCGCGTCACCGTCCTTGCCACCGACCAGCTTCTCCTGTCCAAGCTGATCAGAGACAGAAAGATCAAGCAAGTTGACACAAACGGGCCAAGCCAAACGGCGCCATCTCGAGAAGCTCTCAAAAAAAAGCACGTGCGCCCTCCTGCGATCGCTCCATTCGCCAATCCGCCGCCCAGCCCAGAGCACCAGCAGCACCACCAGCAGCAGCAGAGACGAGCGATGGCGATGCCCACGCCCAGTCTCGCGCAGGAGATCCCCGCGCTCGCGGTCCTCTACCCGTTCGAGGCCGAGAACCAATTCGTATGTAGAGCATTTTGTGGATTGATGGCATGGCCCTGTGTCTGTGATGCGCATGCGACACGTTCCTGTATTTATATAAGCCATGCTGACATGCGGAGTGGTGTTGTAGAAAATGACGTGGCAGTCGGACTTTTGCTGGGAGTCCATGGCCCACGCCGTCGTGCTCTGCGCGTGCTACGCCGTCATGTGCTTTGGCGGCCGCTGGCTCATGAAGGACCGCAAGCCCTTCGACCTGCGCATGTAAGACCCATGCGACGGTTGGTGCATGTTGGCTGCTTCCGTAGATGGCTGCTAATGGTTTGTTTTATTTTCTGTGTCTATGCAGTCCGCTCGCGCTCTGGAACCTGGGGCTCGCGACCTTTAGCTTCGTGGGGTGCATCCGCACGGTGCCGTTCCTGCTCAACACGATCTACCGCCGCGGCGTGTACAACTCGGTGTGCACGCCGCCGACGGCGCACTACGGCCAGGGCCCCGTGGGTCTCTGGGTCACGCTCTTCATCTTCTCCAAGGTATGTTGCATGAGCTGTTGACTGCTATGCAGCTCTATCTTGACCAGCTCTCACTAAACTATTGCTACTTTGCAGGTGCCTGAGCTCATCGACACGATGTTCATCGTGCTCCGCAAGAAGCCGCTGATCTTCTTGCACTGGTACCACCACATCACGGTCTTGCTCTACTGCTGGCACGCGTTCGCCACGCTCACCGCCAGGTAAAGCAAGCATCCTGTCATGGGCAATCGCTTGGTTGTTATGGGAATTAGATGCTGACACTTGCATATTTTGTATCGGCAGTGGCATCTACTTTGTCGCGATGAACTACACCGTGCACGCCATTATGTATTTCTACTACTTCCTCACGGCGCTGGGCTACCGCCCGCGCTGGGCGCTCGCCGTCACGGTCTTCCAGCTGAGCCAGGTATGCTGCTGTTGCATGAGCTCTTCGTGAGGGTTACAGCTGACTGACTGTATTTCTCCTATTGCGTGCAGATGGTGGTCGGCATCGCCGTGTGCTCGCTGGCGTCGTACTACATCTACTCGGGCGTGGACTGCAGCGTGGACCGCGAGAACCTCAAGTGGGGCATCATCATGTACTCGAGCTACTTTGCGCTCTTCCTCAAGTTCTTCATCGAGCGCTACTTCCTCTCGGCCAAGAAGCCGTCGCCTGTGGCCACCAAGAAGACCAAGAGCGCGTAGATACATACAGTAGGTGTGCACGTAGAGAGACACGAGGGAATACAGTTGAGGGAGCGATTGTCCCAGTGCCTTCCTTCAGTGCCTTCCTTCAGTGTCTTCATTGCAGTTGAACAGCTCAATCATCTCGTAATAGTGGGACGTATGTCTCGCACTTGAGCGAGTGAGCACAGTGAACCGTTCCTAGAATATGAGCACCATGGGATGGGGATGAGCAGCTCAGTCATCGCTTTGGCTGAGTGAGAGAGCGAGTGGGAAGTCATGGGCATGGGCGGAGGCGACAACGCGGAGACGCACATCAAGCTCGCGGACCCGGACGAGGCCACGTACTTTGGGCGTGTGCACAAGACGTTCCACATGCTCGACTTCCGCACGGCGCTCACGACGGACCACGCGCTGCAGGACGCGCTCGCGCTCATCAAGAGCAAAGGTGCGTTGGCTGGCTGATATATATGTTATGTGCATGTGTATGGACGACGACCCTCACGCCCAGTACATGTGTATGTGAGCAGCCGCGGGTGCGCACGTGGACGCGGATGCGTACGAGCGAGCGATCAAGATCAAGCGCGCGATCGTTCACCCAGACACAGGTACGCTATGCATTATAACTTACAAACGCACAAGGCAGCTTAACTGACGATGTGTGTATTGTATTGTGTACAATTACACAGGCGAGCCCGTGTTCACGCCGCTGCGCGTGTCGATGATCGTGCCCATGAATGTGGTGGTGGACTGCGGCATGCTGCTCGCGGCCACGACACGCCAGACGATTTTCGCGCAGTGGCTCAATCAGACGTACAACGCGCTGCACTACTACGCGAATCGCAACGCGTCTAACGAGGACACGGTCGAGCAGCGGCTTGTGGCCTACGTGGGCGCGACGGCCAGCTCCGTGGCGGCGTCGCTGGGCATTCGCCGCTGGGCGCGCATGATGCAGAACGTCACGTGGCAGCCCGTGGTCGCGCGCATGGGACCCTTCGCGGCCGTGGCCGCAGCCGACTTGCTCAACCTCGCCGTGATGCGTCAGAGCGAGTACCTCAAGGGCGTCAACGTCTACGACGAGAACGGCGACTGCGTGGGCAAGAGCAAGCGCGCGGGCGCACTCGCCGTGGCGTCCTGCATCGCTGGCCGCATCTTCGCGGCCGCGCCGATCCTAATCGTGCCACCGCTAATCATGCGCAGGCTCGAGACCAAGCCGCTGTTGGTGAAGAACCCGTGGCTGCGCGTGCCGCTGCTGCTCGGACTCGTGGGCACGGCCATCCAGTTCTCCGTGCCTGTGACCTTCGGCCTCTTCCGCCAGACCGCGCAGGTGCACGTCGAGTATCTGGAGCCAGAGCTTGCAAACCTCAAGCGCAAGCAAGACGGCGAGCGCGTCAACGTCGTCACGTACAATAAGGGCATCTAGGCGTCAGTGGGCGCTACTGGTAACCTCACCACTCGGCAATAGACGACATACAGTATGAAGAAGGACTGGTGGTGCGAGCTAGCTCATCGTGTGACTCGTGGACTCTGACAGGCAGCGAGCAACTAGTGATGCGAAATGAGACTTGCTGTCCAGTGGCAAGACCAGAAATAACTCCGTCCATCCGGTCGACTCCTGACCACTCCAGCTTCGAGAAGCGCCCAAGGAGAAGACAAGAGACCATGGGACCAATGCGTCTGTCGCTATCGCTCACCCTGCTGCTCTTGCTGCCACAGCTCTCCCAGGCGCAGGTTAACTTGTGCAGTCTGTGATTGTCAGTGGAGCTATTCTCACTCACTCTGCTTTTCTCTATAGCTCACGCTCCCGAAGGTTAAGCTCGTGCAGACTGGTATATGTCGTCGTGCTCAGGTTGTTCTGTGTCCAACAATGTTAGACTAACAGTGCATCTGGTGACTTGCAGGCTGTCAGAAGCAGCACGTGGAGCAGTGCCGCCTGGGCTGCCCCGTGCAGTACCAGGACGCACGCCGATACCTCTGCCCGTGTTACAGCAAGCTCTCGCAGTGCCTCGTGGCGATAGGCTGCTCCATGCGACAGAAGGTCGCCATCTTCGCCTTCTGCACGCGCAAGGGCTACTGTAAGGACGGCTACTGCGCCTTCCGCGCTGGTGACCTCACGCCTCGCATCGATACGCGGCCTGAGGTCTTTGAGCTCACGTCCGTGACCACGCCCGGCTCGCCCTGCGTGGACAACTGCTGTCCGGGCCAGAGCGGCTGTGCGCAGAACGCGTCGCTGCTGAGCGTGCGCGCGGCCAGTCGTGTCTACCGCAAGGAGGAGGTCACGCTGCCGCCCAGACAGTGCGTTCATGACCTATTGTGCTTTGCTATGTGAATACGTGGCTGTCGTTTCTAACTGTGTTGGACTTGTGTGACAATAGGGGAGATCCTCGCGTGGGTGTGAACCAGAACTACGACCGCATGCCCTACAGCATCCCGCTCTCCAACCTGCCCTAATGCCCAAGCCAGCAGCAGCTGTCAGGAGATCTCCATGTTCGAGACATCCAGGCTCTTCCACTGAGAGTACTGAGTGCATTTAAAGACGTGGTGCTCCTGCAATATACAACATCGCGTCCATGATGGAGAACTGTGTGAGTGGTGAGCTCTTCATGTCTGAATTGCCACTTGATGCCAGGTCTGTTCTTGGCATCGAAACGGGACTTGGCTATCTATATCTGGATAGCCCTGAGCCATCCTCCGAGACCAGAGGCGTGCTGACCGCCGACATCACCGAAAGGCGAATATGGAGGCTGTGGACGGCAAGGGCAGCAGCAACGAAGGCGGCGACGCCAAGCCGGAGGATGCGGCGCCGCCGACCGCCAAGGAGCTCTTCAACCGGCAGGTGGACCTCCAGAAGATCGAGTTCCTCACGAGCCGGATGCAGCACCTGCAGGACGAGAATGAGACGCTGCGCGTGCGCCATGAAAAGCGTGAGCAGGAGACCCACGAGTTCGTGTCGTACTTCCAGAAGGAGATCCAAACGCGCGACCGGCAGATCACCAAGCTCACGGAGGAGCTCGCGGGCGCCAAGCTCAGCCATGCGCTCGAACTCGAGGCGTCGCTGACGCTCAAGGAATCCGAGTACCAGCAGATGCACCAGAGCTTCTCGAGCAAGGAGGAGAGCTTCACGGAGCAGCTCTTTTTCCTCAAGGACGAGCTCAACCAACTCGAGATGTTCAAGGACATGAAGGAGACGGTGCACAACAAGATGGCGGGCCTCGAGACGCAGCTGCAGCAGGAAAAAGAACAGGGCCACGACCACGTGCGCGACCTTGAGCGCAAGTTCCTCGAGGAGAAGGCGCGGCTCCAGAAGGAGCACGAGAAGCGCATCGAGATCGTCAAGCAGCAGGCGAAGGAGGACGCGCGCAATGGACTCGATGCCGACACGCGCAAGATCGTGACGGACAATAGACGCATGGGCGAGGAGCTCCGGTTTCAGCTGCAGATGACCGAGGAGCTCCAAAAGGAGAAGCAGGACTTTGAGGCGCGCGCTAAGAAATACTACATGGAGCTGCAGATCTCCAGGGCCAAGGAGGACGAGTACGCTGCGCAGGCGCAGCGCCAGGCGCGCGAGGTCAAGCAGCTGCACGCGTCGATCCGCGGCCTCGAGAAGCAGATGGCTGAGAGCCTCGCGGCCAGCGAGCGCGATAAGAACGTCGAGGTCTCGAAGAACGGCCGCGAGCTCGAGGAGATGGCACTCGACGTCGATGGGCTCCGGCGGCTGCTACGGCTCAAGAACAAGGAGCTGCGCAACCTGCGGCGCCTGGCGCAGACGATCCTGGATCAGCGCACGGATGTCGAGCAGTTCTTCATCGACGCGCTCGAGCACGTCAAGCGCGAGATCGCGGACGAGCGCAAGCGGCAGCACGACCTGGAGATTGAGCGCTACCACATGGAGATGAAGAGATCCCAGGGTGCCAGGGCTGCGCACGCGAATCTGCGGTTTCCAAAGCTACTTCAAGGTCCGCAAGCGACGGACAATGGTCCACCAGCTACAGCTGCAACGGTGAATGTGTCCACAGCAGGGAGACACTTTAGCGAGAAGGTGGATCTCCGCCAGCTCACGTGGGACGAGCGCGAGCGCGTGCTGCGCCTCGTGTTTGCCAAGATCAACGGCCTGCAGAGCTTCGCAGATGCTGGATCGAGCTCGCCACTTCCGGCGTCTGCGTCCTCATCAAGAGCGTCGCTCGATGGTGGACACTTTACAGAATATTACGAGCCAGACGCGAGTGAGAACCAGCAAAGTGGCGGCGGCTGCGGTGTCTACTTTGCGACGGAGCCCGTGTCGCCGACGATCTATCGAGGCAGCAGCGGTGGCTATGGGGCCCACAGAGCAGCTGGAGGACGTGAAAATGGGCTCACGAGCGTGAACATGTCGCTCAGCGGCCTGCCCATTGTCCCCACGGCACCACCAACGTCAGCGACTCGCAAGCGCAACCAGTGATGGACATTAGTTTTATATTTTTGAAGACAAACACATTTATTATTTGACGAAAAGGAATTACGTTTCCATGCAACTTGAAGTTTCTATCGCATTGTCCAACCACGCTGTCGAATCACATTTATTTATTTTGCAAACGCACTTGCCCCTTGAGTGCACTTCCACATCATGAGGACACTTTTTCAAAAGTGTCCACCACGTAACGACACCTCCTGCCTATCATCAACCTTTGAAAAAAATAATCTATACCGGCGCGAGGGCCGACGTGAGCGACGACCTCCGCTCGTAGGAGGACGCGTGACCCATGCTCGCGTCGCTGTTAAAACTGTCAGGGAACTGCCGCGGGGACGGGCCCGTGCCGTCGTCCGAGTCGTACCGCAGCGGGTCCTGAAACAAGTCACCGCCGTGGGTCCAGCGCGGCCGTTCGCCACTGCCGCCGCTGCCGTCGCGGTCCCCAGCAGCCGCCGCGACCGCGCCGTAGGAGCTGGTCATGGGGCTCGCGAGTAGCTTGCCCTCGCCCTTGTCGCCGCCCGAGTTGATGATGTGGAAGATGCCAAAGTCCGGGAGCTTGTGTGCATGCGACGAGCCGTGGCGCGGGGCGCCGACGCCGCCGGCCTTGGTCGTGATGAGGCAGAGCAGGAGCACGGTCGGCAGGAACTCCCAGAAACAGAAGAACACAAAGTACGCGAACGTCGTGACGCGGCCATTCATATCGAGTGGGTTCCAGATGCTCAGCAGCCAGCTCTGCGACGTCGCGAGGTCGCGCACGGATCGCGTGAAGAAGATGAGGAAGAGCAGGAAGTTGATGATCGTCAGGCTCTGCGCGCACGTTCGTATAGACAATGATAGCCACATGTTAGTCAACGTATAACTCCCAGCGTATAGATACAATATAACAAGGCCGTACCCGCGGCTTGGAAATGAGCATGCGCCGGCGCTTCCAGCTCTCGACGTTGGCCATTTTCCACCCGAAGAAGCCGAAGAGGCCGCTGAGCAGGAAGAACGAGACGGCCGAGTACGCGAGCTGTACGCTCACGGCAGAGACCTTGTAGAACTCCTGGTCGTACTCGTCGCCGTACGCGAGCGCGTTGGACATGTCGTTGGATGAGTTGAAAGCCCAGACCGCGGTGAACGTGGCCATGGACATGGTCATGAAGAGGTAGAGCGGCAGGCAAATATTGCGCCACTTGGTCTGCCAGCGCTTTCCCGTGATCACCTGGATGTAGAAGAGCACGAGCAGCGAGAAGTTGGCGAACTGGATCGGCGTCGGGAACCAGTAGAGCAAGTAGAGCTCGAGGTACGACATCTTCCTGCGCGTCTGCAGCAGGATCCAGTAGGCTGAGCGCACGACGGTCCAGAGCAGGCAGAGCACGTGGAAGCACGTGGACCAGGACAGCAGCTTGTTCTTGTTGCGCGCCGACGTGAGCAGCCGCGTGAGGATGAAGAGCAGCAGCGCCAGGCACATGCCCGTGAGCAGCAGTGTGTAGATTGTCGGGTCGTGCGCGCCCATGGCGGCGAGCGGCAGGCGGCAGCGACAGCGGCAGCCGTCTGTCCGTCTCCTCGTGGCGACCCTCGCTCGTTCGTTCTTTTGGTCGAATCAAAGTTGTCAATGGTGATTAGTGTCCTGATTTAAGGTGGCATCCACTAGATTGGAGGATTTGAATGCCTAATTTCATGTGGACCACTTAGGATGATCCTGATTTTAGGTGGAGTACATTATAGCTGGAATCCAAATGCCTAGATTTAATGTGGACCACCCATTATGAACCCATTTCTTCTTTCTGTGTCTGGCTGGAGCTGTTGGAGGTGATTGAGGATGAAGATGGCTCGTCACTTTCGCGAGCGGTGCTTGATGCGGCGGATGACATCTAGCAGCGGACGCAGGCGCTTGCGCACGTCCGTGTCCTCTGTGGCCTCGTCCAGGTACTCGTCTGCAGGTTGATACGATGTCGAATGAGTGAGTCAGCATGAGCAGATTTCGATCGCAATAGCGCACTCATGCCGTACCTTTGAGCGTGAGCAGCGCTGCCTCAGTCTCGCGTGAGTCGACGTAGCGATCCTAAGATGAGCATCGGAAGAACTGATCAGCAATGCGACACATGTAGCCATGATGATGATACGAATCTGATGCTGGGCTACGGACCGAATGCGACTGGAAGTCTTCCGTGGCGCAGAGCAGAGCGAGCGTCTCGACGCCGACCGCGATGTCCGCCGACTGCCACAGAAAGCAAAAGGTGGGCGCCGCGCGTCAGACATTGTCAGAGATGGCC
The DNA here is from genome assembly GCA_023334015.1 of Globisporangium paddicum. Classification (NCBI taxonomy): domain Eukaryota; phylum Oomycota; class Peronosporomycetes; order Pythiales; family Pythiaceae; genus Globisporangium; species Globisporangium paddicum. Next base: position 14,969 of record JAASFV010000082.1, read on the forward strand.
AGATGGCAAGCAACCAAGCCAGCGAACTTACTTGGCTGTCAGGACTTACACTGAGCAGGTGGATGTTCATGCTGAGATGCATCGCCAGCAGCGAGAAGATGCGCTTCTCCATGATCAGCGGCATGATTCTGCACACAACAGCAACAACACAAGACATATACGCTCAGTACGAAGCAGTCAAACAGGTAGAGCAACGGATGAGCTCACCTGGACTCGTCAATCGAGTCGAGCTGCTTGCACAGGCCCAGGAGGAAGTGGATGACCGTGATCTCCTGGCAGTTGTCCATCTTCTTCCCCGCCAGGTACTGAATTGCATCAATATAGTACACGAATCGTTAGCTTCCTGCCAACTTGTCACCATCATATAACAAAACTCACGTCCGGATACTCGAGACAGTAGCTGAAGATGCTGTGGATGTACTCGATCAGGAGCGGGATGTCGGTTGTCTGTGTGAGAAGGCGAGTGAGTTAAGACCTGAGCCTAATATGCAACTCAAAGTGAGCCAACTGAACGAACCTGGACAGCCTCGGCGTGCAGCCACGCGTTCTTGAGCGTCAGGCCCATGCCGCGCTCGAACTTCTGCAGCAGCTCCATGGTCGACTCCTACATGTTGAGGACAGCATCGCTCACATTATGAGCAAACGCCGTTTATAGGTACATGGGAAAGTTGTTGAGAGTTGCTCACCTTGACGGGTCCTCGCTCGACCATCCGCTTGAGGTACTCGTTGTAGTCCACGAGGTTCCGCAGGCAGCTGGTAGAACACGAAGTCCGCAGACAACGACTGACTGTGAGAACGCTAAATGAAGAACTACACGCAGCTCATACAATGAAGAACTCACAGGTTCAGCTTGCCATCTTCCAGGAGGTATCTAGTCAGATCACAAAGACATCGTCAATTTTGCTTGTTCACCACAAGTGCTTGTCTTCAGATCGACAGACGCACCTCAAAGCGATCTCCTCACACTCCCACAGCGTCGCGTCCTGCTGCTTTGGCAGTGAGCGCTCCTACAAACAGCAACAAGGAACAAGAATCTTCAGCGTGGTGTTCACCATGCAAAGCCTCCATTTAAAGCCACGTTACCATCTCCGTGATGTCGCCGATGCGTCCGATCTGCTCGGCCATCTGGCTCCAGTCGTCCGAGAGCACGGGGTAGTCCGCCTACAAAAGCTCAGTCAGTCTGCTGCAGTAACTTAATATCTCAAGAGCTCCGTTCGACAGGGACGCACCATGAAGCGCACGTGGTTGCGCAGGTCGGCCGTGAGCTTGCCCGATAGCTCCTCGAAGCTGTCCTGCTCACGCTTGGGCGCGTAGTGGGCTTTCCGGCTGTTGGACATGTTCTCACGCTCTCTTCTAATAACCAGCAGCGAGGGGCTCGACGGTCTAACTGGGAGGCGGCGACAGATGCGCAAGTGACTCTACGCAACGCAGTCGTTTCCGATTTCTCGTTCGCGAATGAAAAGTGAGCGAGTGCAGGAAGAGCTCTAGGAAGAGCTCTAGCGTCGCTTTCGAAATAGCTCACGAGGGGCAACAGCAACCGACAGGAGGCGCAGTGCAAGTATATTTAGGTGTGCAAGGACAGCAGAAGCAGCTCCATGAATGGAGAGAGCAGTCTTATCAGCTCGGATGTCCTTTGCCTGCATGTGTTGAAGCATGAAGTTGCAATTGTAGGAAGCAGCAACCTACATGTATCTACGAACCTATAACACGCTTTGTAGGTGTGTGAAATGTCGTCATGTCGTGACGCAATCATTCCTATAAGCGAGAGAATTGCAAAAAGGCATGTCCAGTTTCATGAAATAACAAATGGAGTCTTTCGTGAATAATTCATCCCGCTGTGAGTTGGAGAATCTATCCTGCTCATATTAATTCCACTTTTATGTTCTCCTTCTAGATGATCCAATTCTACACTGGTTTTGACGAAAAGTTGGCAGCTAAAAACGATGTCGCCTCTCCTCGCGCCAACCTTTCCTTTTCTTGCTCCCCCCAGCCAGAAAGCAACGCGCCGCGTCGTCGAGAGAAGAAGGAGTGAGCTGCACGCGCGCCTCATTCGCCTCACCTGCCTACGAGACCGCCGCCGGAGCCGCCCGTTTAAGCGATGGACTCGCGCGGAGAGATGCGTGCGCTGGACGCGCAGGTGGACCGCCTGCGCCGCGCCGAGAACCTCACGGAGACGGAGATCTACGAGCTGTGCCAGAAGGGCAAGGAGATCCTCTCGGCCGAGTCGAACGTGCAGCCCGTGCGCTGTCCCGTGACGGTCTGCGGTGACATCCACGGGCAGTTCTACGACCTGCTTGAGCTCTTCAGAATAGGCGGCGCGTGTCCGGATACGAACTACCTCTTCATGGGCGACTACGTCGACCGCGGCTACTACTCGCTTGAGTCTGTGACACTGCTCGTGGCGCTCAAGGTGCGCCACCCGGAGCGTATCACGATCCTGCGCGGCAATCACGAGAGCCGCCAAATCACGCAGGTCTACGGCTTCTACGACGAGTGCCTGCGCAAGTACGGCAACGCGAACGTCTGGAAGTACTTCACGGACCTCTTCGACCACTTGCCCATGACCGCGCTCATCGAGAACCGCGTCTTCTGCATGCACGGCGGGCTGTCGCCGTCCATCGACACTCTCGACCACGCGCGCGCGCTCGACCGCGTGCAGGAGGTGCCGCACGAGGGCCCGATGTGCGACCTCGTCTGGTCCGACCCGGACGACCGCTGTGGATGGGGCATCTCGCCGCGTGGCGCCGGCTACACGTTCGGCCAGGATATCACGGAGCAGTTCAAGCGCAGCAACGGGCTCACGTTCATCGCGCGTGCGCACCAGTTAGTCATGGAAGGGTACCAGTGGACGCACAACCGCGGCGTCGTCACGATCTTCAGCGCGCCCAACTACTGCTACCGCTGTGGCAACCAGGCCGCACTCATGGAGATCGACGAGGTCATGTGCGACCGCAACGGCGACAAGGTCTATGACACGTGCAAGTTCATCCAGTTCGACCCGGCGCCGCGAGACAGCTCATTCAACGAGAAGAAGCGCACGCCAGACTACTTTTTGTAAGCTGCTGCGGATGCTGCGGATGAAAAAGGGAGCAGCCACGGAGAGTGAGCAAGAGAGAGAGAGAGAAAGCCCCTTCGCCATCGACTACCCCAACATTCGACTGCTGTTCACAGGCTCGCCCACCCGTGACACGTGCGCAGCGAAGGGGGGGGCGCAACTGCAACGTGGCTACGTGGATTCGACGTGAGTTCTGTTTCCTGAAGCTTCACGCGAGCCCCATGTCTTTTCATTTCGCTTCCTTTATGAACTGCAATCCTCTTTGAATACGCTTTGTGTCTTGTTCCTTCCTGTGCATATGAGATGGCTACATGAGCGTGAGGAAGTGCTGGAGCTGCTTCTTGAGCTCGAGCGAGTCGCTGTGGCTCGGATAGGTCGCCAGCGCCGCGTTCACCTTTGTGAACGAGTCGTGGAAGTCGCCGACCTTGTACGCCAGCAGCGCTACACAAACATCATCATCACATACACAGATTAGCCAACGTGCCATACAAAGTAACCCACGAGAAGTGCACCAACCTCGGTTGTAGCTGGGCTCGAACATGAAACCCGCGAGCGACTCGGCGAGCTGGAAGTTGGCACGCGCCTGGTCGAGGTTGCCCTTGCGCAGCTCGAGCACGCCCAGGTTGTTGTACGACTCGGCGTGGTTGCTGTCGACCGAGACCGCGATCTTGAAGGCCTGGTACGCGAGCCCGAGGTCGCCGATGCCGATGGCTACCTGGCCGACGTTGTACCAGATGTCGGCCATGGTGTCGTCCGAGGCCATGGCGAGCGCACGCTCAAAGCACGAGAGCGTAAGGTCGTACTGCGACGCGTAGAAACAGCAGAGGCCGATGTTGCACCAGAGCTCGGCGTTGCTCACGTCCATCTGCAGCAGACGCCGGTAGTACCGCAACGCCACCTCGGGATGGTCGGTGTAGAAAAAGTTGGACGCGAGGCATGCGATGGCCTCAATGTTGCTCGCGTCCAACATCAGCACGTCCTTGTACAGCTCCACGCTTTTCTCCACATCGTTGAGCATGTCATGCACGCGCGCGCTGCCGATAAGCAGGTGCACGTCACCCGGGAACTTGTCCTTGGCCTTTTCGTACCGATCCAGCGCCGTGTTGGGTTGGTCCAGGCGCAGATACACCTTGCCAAGCTCGAGCACCGTGATGACCATGTCTTGGCTGCGCAGCGACGACTCGAACTGCTTTTCAGCGTCGCGGAAGAGCCCCAGTTGGTAGTAGCACTTGCCTAAGCGCGCCTTCCACCACCAGTCCTTGTAGTCCACGACCACCGTGGCCTCGGCCGCGAGCTCAAGCGCCTTGCGCGGGTTGTGCTCGTGGTAGAGCAGGTAGTCCACAAGCACCTTGGCGATCGCAGGCCGGGCCGCATAGCGCTTGAAGTCGAGACGGTTTACGTCGATGAACACGCCGTTGTCGGCTGCCTGCATGGATGCCGTGCCGAGTCGCACCTGGCGGCCCAGCGTTGTCGGCGGACGGGACGTGCCCGGCCGATTGCCCTGTAACGCGCGGTCGATCGACATGCTGCCCGTGCCAGGACGGGAGCTCGTTCCGGGGCGCGCAAAGCCGCTGAGTGGGCGACCTGTGGACGTCATGGGGCGCAGACTCGGGTCACCGTTCGAGCTCGCCTTGGTGTTGGGCCGGTTGAGCGATGTGCCTGGGCGCGGCATGGACGCCATGACGTTGTCGTCCATGAGCAAGTCCGCCGCGCCATCTTCCTCGAGCTCCGAGTCGTCGAGGTAGCTCTGCGACGTCATGGCCTTGGTCTTGGTCACCCAGGCCGCCTGCAGGTGTATGTACGTACACGCGCGATAAGAGCATAACACATAGCATCCACTTTGACGAGACGATATATCGTACCTGGTCGTACGGGTTCACTGCGAGGATCTCGGTGCAGATGTCGATGCACTCGATGAAGCGCCGCTGGCGCGAGCGCAGCAGCGCCATGAAGAACGGGTCCACCTCATCCAGACTGTCCTTCTCATGGAGTTCTTCGCCCCGCCCGCCACGCATTGTAGCTTCTCGTATTCACTTATCCAATGTGTGTAGCGACCTTTCGGGAAGGCTGAAGTAACATAGATACATATGTTAGTTCACACGAAGAGGTACACCTTTTAACGATCGCAATCTTCAACATAACACCAAGACGAATGGTGGCACAGGGTCGTGGTGGCGCTGCCTGTGCCCATGCGCAGAGACTGACACCGTGTGACGAAGACGAGAGCAGAGGTGAGGAGTACGACAGCTTCCGCAGCGCCAGCTTACGCGTGTTGCCCCCGCCGTCCGTGTCGCGTACGCGAATGGTGGGCACTGTGCTACCCCAGGACTCGATGCGCGGAAACAAGACGCGCACGTCCTTCGCTGGCAGCCACACGAGCCACGTGCTGAGCAACGCTAAGCTCTTTGCGGCCGCGGGACTCGACCTCTTCCGCCAGGGGCTCGCGTTCGACGGCCTGCAGCCGTGTCGCCAGGCACCACGCCACCCGGCGGTCACGCCAAACCTCAATCCGATCCCAGAGGACGAGGATGCACAGAATGAATGTTGCTTATCCACCGAAAGTCAGGTGATCGTTGTGCTGGGTGCAGGGACAGTGAATCAGAACCGTGAAGTGACCGCCCTCATGGCGAGCCGCATCAAGAAGGCCAGTCAACTTTACTGGGAGATCACCAAGGTCTTCGCTGAACAGCAGGCCAACTCGCACTGCTACCTCGTACGTGTCCTACATTTTCCATGTCCTATGATGTACATGTGTTGTGTTGCCTAACTGTTATATTGTGCCAGGTGCCCATGGCGGATGAGTCGGGCCAGGATGGCGTGCTCGAGTGCGAGGCCGTGCGCAATGCGCTCGCGGCCGCGGGCATCTCGCCCCACCACATCGTCATGGACTGCTCAGCGGTACGCTACTTGTTAATATATAGGACAGTACGTCAGATTGTCATAACTCTGCTGCCTAGAACTAACAACTCAACGTGATTGTACTGGGAATATGCTCAATCATCACCAGCCGAGCGTGATCGACAACACCGTGTTGCTCGTACCCGTGCTCCGCCGCCTGCACATTGAGCTCGTGCACGTCGTGACGTCGCAGCTTCAGCTCCCGCGGGCGTTAAAGTGCGTCGATGGCATCCTGAATGCAGTTCCGGACCTGAACTTCACGATTCGTTACCACGTCGCGGCTGATGAGTACGACACAAGCCACCCCAGAGTGCGCGTGATCCACGAAAAGCTCGAGAGCAGAATCGTGTGGGGCTCCAAGGACGCGCTCGCAGACGCGATCGAACGGCTCAAGAAGAAACAACAGCCGGCGCCCCGCATCAAACACAATACCCGCAGCAGAGGCGTCGACAGCACGAGAGGTGCAACATTGTTAGGATCCCGCGATTCAAGCCAAGGGGTTTAACCCGAACGCATTAAGAGACTCGGTAATGCCCCGCCTGCGAGACTCGTGTTCATATATACACAACTGGTTTGCTTGTGTGTTTATCTCTATTGCTTCATGTGTAATTTGTTGGTGGAAAAATGGTTTAGTGAGCTACTTGTATCTACTGCTGCAGCTCGAGACCGGCGTCTTCAGCGAGCTTGCGGATCTTCGGGATCACGTCTCTCTTGGAGAACCGCGCGAGCAGCTCAATGAGGTCTTCGTAGACCTCGGCCGTGAAACGCGGGACATCGGCGTCCTGGTAGCCCTGGTGCAGCAGCGTAAAGGTGCGTATCAGCTCAGCGAGCTCCATGCTCGACTCGCAGCGCCCGATGAGCGCCTGCATGCGCGGCGACGAAAGCGCGAAGCCGTCGCACTCCATGTTGTACGCAATGTGCAGCGTGCGCTCGATGAGCCCGACCTTGGTGCCCACGTCGATGAGCGCGCCGTAGAGGCCCTCGGGGATCGCCAGGTCGGCCTCGCGCATCTCGCGAAAGAGCGAGAAGCAAATGTCGATGCCGCTCGCGCCGTGGAGCGCGTTCATGACGTAGTCGAAGAACATCTGGTCTGTCTCGACGCGCTTAGCAGCCATGGTCTGAAGAATCTGCACGACGCCGCCAATGTCGGCGTGTGTGCCGTACACGAACGCGATGACCGTGAATGTCTTTACGTCCGGCTCGACGCCCTGGGTCTTCATGGCGTCCAGCAGCGCCATGGCGTCGCCCACGAGCCGCCGCCGCGCACAGGTCGCCAGCAGCGACGTGAAAACCTGCAGATTGGGACACAACTCCCACTCGAGGAAGAGCTCCATGAGATTGAAGAGGTCCGCAAAGGGCGCGTCGCGATGATTCTCGACGATCTCGAGCATCGTGATGTGGTCAGGCACGATGAACGGATTCTGCAGCATCCGCGAGAAGAGGTCCTTGGCCAGGTCGTAGCTCTTCGTGGCCGCGAAGCACCCGAGCGCGTCGTTGTACTGCGGCACGTCGAGCATCCACGCGCCCTGCAGCGCGTCCTCGAGCGCGAAGGCGTCCTCCAGCACCTCTTCCAGGAACTGCGAGTCCCGTGTCGTGGTGCAGAAGCGAATCGCTGAGCCAAAGCCCGGCCCGCGAGCAACACCATCACCCACCATGGCGCGGTACACGTCCTTGAAAAGCGACAGGTCGGACCGCGCCACGCACGCCTTGAGCACGTTCACGTAGATGTTCTCGTCGATGTGAATCACGCGCTCTTCTTGGCCTTCAAGCTGCGCCATGGCGTCGTAGCAGCGCAACGCCAGCTTAGCGCCCTCGGGCATCTCGACACAGCACTGGATCGCGGCGCCAAAGACCTTTTCGAACTGCTGGGCCTTGATCTGCTTCTTAGAGTCGCCACCACCTTGACTCAGCTGCGCCAGTTTGGCCTCGAACCACTGGAGGAAGAACACGACGGACCGGTTCGGCGGTTCATTCATCAGCGTGCAGCTGCGGAAGAGCGCGATGAAGCCCTGCTGCTGAAAGTCCTGGACCTCGAAGTGCGGATGCTTGAACAGGTCCGTCGTGAACGCGAGCACGTCCGCAAACCTGCGCTTTGACGCCATGGCCGACACCAGATGGCCAATGATGCGTGGCGGGATACGCGTTTCCGCATCGAGCTCGAGATGATAGAGCACGAGGAACTGCGCCTGGTCGAACATCTTGATGTTCGCGCAGCCGTTGACGACGGACACGAGCAGCTGCGCGACGAACTCGCGGCCGCACTTGCTCTGCAGCTCGTCCAGGATGCACTTCACCGCGTTGCCATCGCTCAGCGACGAGTGCTGTCGCATGAGCGTGAAGAGCAGATCCGTCCAGAGCTGCTCGTTTGTGTTCTCGACGCCAAAGCCGCCCACGAGCTCCAGCAGCGCACGCGCACCGTCGACGTCGTCCTGCACGAGGCGGTTCTGCAGCGCGAGGTTCCACGCCTGCAGGTCCGTGCCGGCGAGGATTTTGATTTCGTCCTTGGCGCGGAGCTTGCGGCACGCGGATACGAACTCGTGCGACGGCGTGCGCTTCGTCACGAGCGCAGTCATGTGCTGGTCTGCGAGGCGCAGGCGCGCATGCGGCTTGGGCTTTGGCTTCTGGTTATAAGTCTTCTTCTGATACTGCGCTGACTGTGAAGGTGGAGAGATCTGTATGTGGCGTATGCGGCGCTGCGTGGTGCGATGCGAGCCATCGTGCTCAGAGTGAGCGGAGGATGCGGTGTGCCCTGCTCGACTGAACCACCGGACACGCAGCAGATCGCAGGGCAACGGGGACGCCAATGGAGAGGCCAAAGCTGCCAGTGGGACTGCTAACGCGTATGGAGAAGACGCAGCTGAGTGCGGAAGACGCAGAGCCGCATGGGCGCATCGCCAGCCGCCGCGCCGCATGCCTCTCTCGTCTGATGGAGCTTTTCGATGGACCACTGGACTGATGTTGGGCCATTCGCGGGGCTTCGCTAAAGTACGAATGGTATCTTCGATTAAGTACGAACATGAACATCTGGCTGCATAAAAGTGCGCAGTATGTGCGTAATGGTTTTATCGTACTGCGGCAATGTCATACTTAACGGCAACCAGAAATCGAAATATACTCAAACACATATTCTCACTTAAATACGAATGATCATCCAATATAGGTTGCGTAGAAACAAATGTGCTCTCATTTAAATGCGAATTATAGGTTCGAATCAGAGCTTGCAGCTAAGTGCGCAGTTGATGATCAGCCTTGAAGCACAGCGCCAGTCCAGAGAAGAGCGACGAGCACGAGCACAATGGCGCCGCGCTTCGCCTTCCACGCGAGGTACGCGCCCACATACCTCTATTATAGGACACTTGTGGATGAATCGTACTTAACAGCCATGTCTTTTGCGTGCGCAGCAAGTTCCGTAACGTCGAGTGCAAGCAGCTCCCGCGCGAGCAGATTTACGACGGCCTGCAGCTCACGACGGCGCTCGTGGAGGGCAATGCGCTCGCGGCCACGCTCGACAAGTTCGCCTTCGCGCACCAGATGGACGGTGCGTATTGTATTGCTACCATTTAACACTCGTGGGGCTCGTGTGATCTCACGAGTGTGTGTGGTTTTGTGTATTGAGTTACGCAGGCGGCGGAGCTGTCCAAGTGAAATTGCTGAGCGAGTCGGGCAAAGGCGCGCCCATTACGGTGCGCTGCTAGCCTGGCCATATAACGTGACTACAGTTCTGACTGTGTCCTCTGTTATTTAATTCTGGACGCGCATCTGCAGCCGCCGCTCATCCGCGCCCACCAAAGCCGCGTCAACACGCTCGAGTTCTCGCCGTTTGACGCCAATTTGCTCGCCTCTGGGAGCGCAGACGCGACTGTCAAGGTACAATCATTAGCCAGGATTTACTGTTATACTATGGCTTTATCAACCAGCCCTATTGACTCGTAGTATTTTGTCATGCGTAGGTGTGGAAACTTCCTGAGAACGGACCACTTGCAGAAGATCTGAAAGTGCCAGTGGCTACCTTTGCTCCGCCGTCGCACTCGAGCGTGGGCGGCGTCAAGTTCCATCCGACGGCACAAGGCCTCGTGGCATTTTACGCGCACAAGGAGCTGCTAGTTGGAGACATTGAGACGCAGACCAGCATCTTCCAGCCGTTCAAGGAACCTGGTGACAACTTCTGCTCGCTCACGTGGAACTACGACGGCAGCATGCTGCTCGTGGCGTCGCTCGACAAGCAGGTGCGTCTCGTAGACCCACGCGTGGCCGACGGCGCTGTGCTGCAGACCGAGGCGCACACGGGCCGCCGCCAGTCGAGCGTAGTCTGGTGCGGACGCCTCGAGCACTTCGTCACGACTGGCAGCGACCGCATGCAAGAGCGCGAGCTCAAGCTTTGGGACCCGCGTAACTTGGCCAAGCACGTCCACCGACAGCGTTTGGACTCGAGCATCGGCCAGCTGTTCCCTCTCTACGACGACGACGTGAACCTGCTGTACCTGCTGGGCAAGGGTGACCGCAGCGTTCGCAGCTTTGAGGTGGACTTTGGTCGTGGCACCGGGACAATCCAGGCGCTGGACCACAGTGTGCTGGCCAACATGACGTTTGCAGCCGCGATTCTCCCCAAGCAAGCGTGTGATACCGCGAGCTGCGAAGTCGCGCGGATCCTGAACCTGAGCGCCAGTGGTGGAGGAATGTGCGACGTGTTGAGCTTTCAGGTGCCGCGGAAGGACGCAATCCACTCGTTCCAGAGCGATTTGTACCCCGAGACCAAGGCGTTCAAGGCTGCACTGAGCTCGGAGGAGTGGCAGAATGGCAACAACGCCGAGCCTGTTTTGGAAAAGGTATCGCCTACGAGCGCCAAGAGCTCCGTTATTGTAAATACTGGAGCGGGCTCGGTCTTTGGAGTCACTCAGTGGGCGCCTCCAGTTGCAGCTTCGTCGAATGGAAACAACAAGCCTGTTGTCTCCACGACCTGGGGCTCTGTTGCACCTTCAGCTCCGCCATCAGCCACTACTACAGCAGCGCCAGCGCAAGCGTCTGCTCCAGCGCCACCTCCAACAGCCCCGAGTGGCTGGGGGACGTCGACTACGTCCTGGTCTGCAGCCCCTACTCCTCCAAAGCCCGTACAGGCTGTGCCTGCGTGGAAAGCAGCTGTCTCTGCCCCAAGCCAACCTCCCCAGTGGCAGACTGCAGCAGTAGTCTCAACTCAGGCTGCGTCAGTTGACCAGGTTTCGACCACGGCGTCAGGAATTGCGAGTGCTGGAAATGGTGCTCGTGAAGAAGATACTGCGGATATGTTGTCCGACAAAGCTCGTCGTCTGGGCTCAAAGTATGGACACAAGGTAAGCCAATTGCGTTGGTTGCGTCTCGCACCCTGTTGTCTGTCAAACTAACCTTGTTATGTGTCGATCCTTAGCTCAAGTACATCAAGGGCAAGCAGGCGACGCGCAATGAGCTCTTTCACTTTGGCGACAAAACGGTGGCCTCGTCCACGATCGCATCTCCGATTATCAAGGCGAACTCCAAGTTGTGGGCCGTGCCGGTGACGGGCGCTGGCGGGCCTGTGATGGTGAACGCGCTCTCCGCCACAGGACGAGCGTCCAGCGAGACGTCCATTCTGAATGGACACAAGTACGCGGTGGCCGATATGGACTTTAGTCCGTTCAAAGACGACATCCTGGCGACTGGCGGTGGGGACTCTGTCATCCAGCTCTGGTCTGTTGGAGATGACGCCACATCGTCAGCCTCAGTGCCAGTACAGACCTTGAAGGGCCATACAAAGGGTCTTCGAGCCGTCAAGTTTCACCCGACGGCGTCCAACGTACTCTGCTCGGCAGCCCAGGACCTGACGCTACGACTCTGGGACGTCGAGCATGGCCATGAGCAGATCTCGCTGGCGGGCAAGGTTGAAGACATGGTCTGGAACATGGCATTCAACTTCGACGGGAGTTTGCTGGCGACCTCCAGCCGCGAGAAGATCGTGCGCATCTTTGACCCCCGAAGCCAGAGCCACCCGCTCGTGGCTATGGGTTGCGGCCACGACAGCGCCAAACCCCAGTTCGTGACCTGGGTGGACGACTCGAAGCTCATGACTGTCGGCGTGAACGCGCGCAACGAGAAACAGATGCTGTTCTGGGACCCAAAGAACCTCGTGGAACCGATTTCCAGCCCCGTGATGATCGAGACCTCAGCCAGCAGCGTGATCCACTACCCGTTTTACGACGAGAGCTCAAAGCTGCTTTTCCTGGTCGGCATGGGCGACCGCCACGTGCAGAGCTACGAGATTGACACTGTCTCAGCCACGGCGCATGCGAACCTGCCATTCGCGTACTCTGGTCAGGACCCAATCAGCGGCGCCGTGCTGCTGCCAAAGTCGCTCTGTGATGTGTGGAACGTGGAGATCGATCGCATGCTGCTGCTGACACCGAACGTCGTGGACCGCGTGTCGTTTTCGCTGCCCAGAACCGAGAAGCTGCGCGAGTTTTTCCAAGATGACGTCTACGGTCCCACGCGAATGGCGCAGGCGTCGCTCACGGCGAGCCAATGGTTCGCAGGCGATAACGCGGCGCCAGTCTACGAGTCGCTGATGCCAAACGGTACGAACTTGCCTGTTGTGGGATGATACTGTGTTTGGTTTGCTGACCAGTTCTTTTGTGTGTGTGCCTCAGACATGATGCCGCTCTCGCAAAAGCCCAAGGAGCTCGTGCAGGCGCGCCCCAAGACGCTGACTTTCCAGGACCGGATCCGCAAGGAAGACGAGGAGAAGCGTGTGAAGGCTGAGCAATTTGAGCGGCTCAACGTACGTGCGTTAGAGAGTGGGGCTCACTTGGTTGAAGGTTCATGAGCTGAGACTTGTTTTGTGTTGTGCTTTGTGTGTGTGCATTGCCAGGCTCTCGCATCACAGCCGTCGCTGCACTCGGTCACGAAAGGCGTCACGAGCCACGCGAAGACAGCGGCAGCCCACGACGCGGACAGCGACGATGACTGGGACGACTAACCGAATTGAGCTGCTGTTCTGTAGTTTCGCTACTGCTGTCCAACCAATTTTGAGGAGCTTGATGAAGAGAATGACTGGTGTAGTTGCTGACTGATATATTATGGTACAGCTCGGCGTTATGCTTGCTGTTGTCTTTCTTCACAATAGATAGGAGATCGGTTGCTGCTCTGCTGATGTACGTGGATGGATGCACTGTAGGCTGGTTCACTACGAACGGTCGACAACAGGCCCAACCGACATCCACACACAAACCGCAGCAGCTCAACAACGAACGACTTCAAAAAGGGTCATCACCGACTCACAAACGCGTTCCGCAGGCGCTCGCAGATGCGCGAGATGTACTCGTATTCATTCTGCTTGGCCGCCTCGGCCTCGATCTCCACTCGGATGTCGTCGGGTGAAACCTAGACAGGCACAACATATACAAATTCCCACTCAGTCCACAGTCTCAAGATCCGACCAAGTCATGACAACAATATAGCAAGCCTTACCGGTCCGTACACCACGTGCACGCTGGTCTCAAAGTTCGAGAACGGGAACTCGTCCAGAATCGCAAACCCGACGACAAACTTGGCCTCGTGGAGTGGCGTGAAGTTTAAAAATTCCACCCAGAGCACCGACTCCTCGGCGATGAACTCGACCGCGTACTGCGCGGATAGCAGACGCAATTCGCGCAGGAAACGATGCGAAAGCGTCACGTAACGCTCCAGCTCCTGCAGCAGCGCGCAGATGCGTCGCGGGCGGGCCATGCGCTGATCGTCACCGTGTTGGGAGCTATTGGTTGTGCGGATGAAGCGAGAGAGCTGCACGGGGTCGAACAGCTTCTGCTGCACGAGTCGGACAATGTCGCTGTCGGCGTCAGCAAGGTACGAACTCCGTCGTTTTCGCTTCAAGGTGACACTGGACGCGACATCCGTTGAAAAACCACCACTAGAGCTCAGATCCGAGCCGTTCAGGACAACGTCAACCTGCAGATCCACGCGCACGGCCACGTCGTCAAACTGAGCACTCAGCTTGAGGTGCGACGATGTCGCAACACCGATGCGCCAGACGCTCAGACTTCCTTGGATCGCAGAGAGCTCTTCGACGTTCAGCACCTGACGTTCGAGCTCCGCAGCTGTCTCGGCAGAGATGAGGTTGCCGTCCGCCGCCAGGTTTTCGACAACGCGCAGCTGGTCCTCCAGCACAGACGCTTCGAGAGACAGCGATGCGCATTCCGTGTCGAGCACATCGACCGTCGCCGCGTATTCATTGCGAACCAACTGCTGCTCTTCGATCGCGTCGAGGAGCTCCGACATCTGCTTTTCGCGATCGATCAGCTCCTGAAGCGCAGCGATTTCGCTCTTTCGCGTTGCAGTGTCCTTGGCGATGCGTTGCTTCAGTGTGCGCACGTCCTTCTCGAGCTCACCTGCAGATGCCTGGAGTTTTTCGCCAATCTCGCCCTCCATCTTGGTTCGCCATTGGCACAGTCCACTCTGCACACGAGCAGTCTCCAAGTCATGCAACACCTTCACTGCTTCAACGCCGGACTCATCAAATAACTCTGGGCTGAATATCGCTGGTGCTTTTTCGCTCAAGAGCGATCCTAAGACGTCGGTTAAACCCGCCGACCACGACGAGATCTCGTCGATGTGCCACTTGACAATGTCCTCGCACGCGTTCGAGATCGAGGCTCTCTTCACAGTGTCCACCATGGAACCTCCGGCGGTGCTGCTGGCAAAGTACAGTTCGCTGAAATGGTCGTCTGGTGTCCTTGGAGGTTCGGTCTGAAGATCAGCTGCGGTCAGGAGCCCCTCCATTGAGATCAAGGGAACCGTAGGTGCTGCCACAGCAACGCTGTTGCGTTGAGACGACTGGCGATTTGGCGAGCGAATTCTCGCACTCAGCTCTGCTGCAGTCACCTCGTTCTCTGGTGCAGTTCTCGACTTTGGCGTCCCCGAGACGAGGCGGTTGAACTTGGACGACAGGTTCACAACCAGCGACTTGCGGCGTTCATCGTACTCAGCATCGCTCTCGTCTTCGCTCGTCTCAATGTCCATCATGCTCGGAGCGGACGAGTTGGCAGCATCCTCCTCCTCTTCCATGATAGGGTCGAGCGTGATGTCTTGGTCATCCAGCTGACTGTAGTGCAGCGAGTTAAAGCGACGCATGGTGCTGCTGCTCACAAGGTTGTTTCGTGGAGACCGCTCTTCACCTTCACGTGCCAAGTCACTAAGGCTTCCAAGTGCGGGGGCCTGAGAATCGTCGTCGCCTTGGACAGACCTTGATGACCTCTGCGAAGTTGGTTGCTGCCTGGTACCATTGTGGCCATCATCATAGGCGGCCGACTCGGCGACAAGGTCACCCAGACTACCGAGTTCCACGGTCTCATCCTCAGCGGGTGAGTCACCAAATGGCGAGTTTTCCTTTGTTTCCTGAACTTGGCTGCGGAATCGGAAGGACGGAGTCTTTACAGCTGAAGCCTTGCTGTTGGAAGCAAACATATTGCCTCCTGCCTGGACGAACGCGGAGAAATCGCCGGTGATTTCCATGTCCTCGCCTGCATCTGATGACGCCGACGAGTCCGCGTACGGTGAGCGTCCGCGTGGCGCAACATCATCCGTGTCTGCAAGGAAGTTCGACTTCGCCGCAGAAGGAGGGGCGGGCTGCGACGCCAGCGCATACGGCTCGATGCCTTTGATTTTCCTCGCAGATACTGGAGACCGAGCCACAGCACTGACGCTGTTTCGCCGCAAACGCCGCGCATTCGCTTGATTGTCCATGGGACTCACACCTCGGAGACTGTAGCGCCGGCGGCTCTTCTCAGGTGACTTGTTGCTTGTCGAGAAACTCAGTCTCGAAATCGCCATCTCAGTCGTGTCGTCATCGTCCCCCTCCTCCTTTTGTTCCGCATCATCCGAGTCGATGGCGTCCGCTTCGTCAAGCAGCGACGTGTTTAGCGAGGTCTCCTCGTCTTCGTCATCTTCGTCCAGCTCCTGCAATGATGGCGGAGAGCTCATCCCGTCGAGTGGGAACATGCGTCTGGCGTCCTTTGCCAGCATCGGAGTCATGGACGTCGATGGCGAGCCGAGATTGAACTCAGCACCTTGAGACGGACCAAAGTTCACCGACTTGGTTGGGGTTGTGATCGGTCCAATCTTGGGCTTCTTCGCACTCAGGATGCTCTTCAGCGGCGTCTTTATCCTCGAGGACTGGAGAGGAGAGCTGAACTTTGCGACGATTGACTGGCGATCCGAGTTGTCCCCGCGCACGCTCTGCCGTGCACCGGTCTTCTCTTCGCGGTCCTGAGCAGCAAAACTGATCGTATTGCGTGGTGGTTTGCGCGGCGTGGGGGACTTTTGAGGTCGTGTCAGTCCAGCATTTTCCTTGGTCTTCCGCGACACAAGCGAGTCCTGCGGAGGGCTCTCAGTGCGATTATCATCATCGCTGCGAGGTTTCTTCCCTGCTTGACTGGAACTTGTGGCAGCAGTCCTTGATGGTTGATCCTGTTTCCGCTTTCGCGACATCGCGTCGAGACTGTTTGCATCAGCGTCCACGTTCATGGCAGCGCTACTGGCAGCAGCATCAGCTTGGTGACTCGAGCGGAGTTCAGAGTTGATTTCGTACAGATCTTCCATGTTCAGAGTCTCTCTGCGCGTCTGCTTGCCGTCGTCACCCTTCGCATCGTCTCGCGATTTGCCGTGCGCATCACTTGTGATGGTGAAGATATCGCTCGGATCCACTGTCGCTCTGCGGCTTCTGGATCTGGTCACGGGCGACACGTCTGTCTCGAAATGTGTCGGGGTGGACTGCCTCCTCTTGCTGCTTTTGTCTTGAGATGCCAAGAGGGTGCTCACTGAGTCCACGCTCTCTTTCTCTGAACCAATTTGAATCTCTTCGCGCAGAGCCGAGAGGAAATCCGCGGCATCTGAGGGCTCCAGGGTCGACCGCCGGCTCTTCTTCTCGCTCGAGCGTAGCTGGCGCTTGGGCGTATTCTCCTCTTCCTGTGTGTCTTCCTGCAACGTCTCCGTCCCGCTGCTTTCTGGCGACAGCAGGTTCCTCCTCGCCGGCGGGTTAGCTTTCTCACCGGACGAGCGCAGTAAAGCGAGGTTGTTCAGCGTCATCAACTGAGCTTCGCTGGGCGAGAGCGTGCGCTCGTCTCGCTCCTTGCGCTTCATCACTCTCGTCTTGCGCGCCGACTCGGGAGTCTGCTGCGTGGACGACGACTCCAGGAACTGGTTCGAAGCTGCGCCCATGTACTCGCGAATGTAGTCGTGCACGCCGTCGCTGTCCGACGACGCCGTGTCGTTCTCTGCGTCTGCTGGTTTCGCTGCTGGAACAGTCTTCTCATGCCGCGTATTCGCCGCCTTTGGGCTCCCGTCGTGCAGCGTGATGCTCTGAAGCAGACTTTTCAGCGCAGCGGGGGAGACCGTGTCCCGTCTCGAGATAGCGCTGTCATCAATAGTGATACTGCTGTCGCTGTTGTTGATGAGCAGCGAGGCTTTCGAGGGCGAAAGCGTACTGCGTCGAGTCGCTCGCGGAGACACAAACGTTGTCTCTGCTGCTGACGTTGCTGCTGCTACGTTCACAGGACGCATGGCGCTCTCTTCCTGTTTTTGCTCTTCCTCGTCTTCTTCTTCGTCCTCTGTCTCCGCGTCGTCGTGCTCCCCCGCGGCACTGATCGCTTTGGCTACGTCCGTCGCCGTCCGCTCCAACGGGTCGAGCGCAAATGCGCTGCCGCCTACGACCTCGGCCGCGTCGCCAGTCTTGGTCGCGAACGTCTCGGGAGTGCTGATCTCAATGTCGTCACGTGTCGTCGAGTCTTGATCTAGTGTCCATAGTAGTCAATATATATATATCATGAGTTTTCATACACAGCCACCCAACGCCCTCATAGCCACTCGCCAGGCCGCACCTGAGCCGCCAACAGCTGCATCGAGTCGTAACTGTAGCTGGTGGGGCTTACTCGCGAGCTCCCCCATGATCTCGCGCTGGAACTGGGAGGCGATCGAGTCGGCCTTGCACGCCACGGGGGTCGTGAGCCGCCCGCCGAGCGCCTCGAGCCGCGGTGGCGGGCTGGGCGTGCTGCTGCCGTCCGCCATCGTCTGCTCCCCTCGGTCCTTCGGGTCTCGCGCGCTTTTTGAGTTTGAACGCCAGCTGTCGCTAATAAGTAAGCAAGAGCACAGTGTCGCTAATAAGAAAGGAAGCACGGTGCGGCATTTTTCTTTCAAAAACACAAACACTTTGAAACATTATCACCTTTAAAAAACGATCATAAATTACAATATCGAGTTAGAGAGGTACTGCCGCATTTAATTGACGTGCGGATAGTAAGCTGGGAAACAATCTGGATCAGACGTGCGGATAACAATTGGGAGGCTGACAAGGTTTGATTGGCCATGAAGCTGCGCCGTTCCCGCTAAAGTGCGAGCGCAACGCTTGGAGCTCATCGTGACAGTCTTGGACGAGCAGCCAACACACACACACACACACGAACACATAGAGAGCAGGATGACTGACGTGGAGATCGACGCCAAGCGCCTGCGCAAGGAGGAGAAGAAGGCCAAGAAGGCGGCGCGCAAGGCTGCGGAAGAGCAGGTCGTCGAGGTCGCGGCGGAGGACGTCGCGAGCGACAAAAAGAAGGCCAAGAAGAGCAAGAAGCGCGACCGCGACGAGGACGAGAGCACTGTGCCCAAGAAGAGCAAGAAAGACAAGAAGAAGACCGACAACAACGACGATGTGCAGGCGTCCGACTTCTCCAACGGCCCGTACCAGCAGCCAGCGGCCAAGGACGGCAGCTTCAAGAAGTCCTTCTACGTCGAGGGCAAGGCCACGGCCAAGATGAGCAACGACGAAGTTGCGGCGTTCCACACGGAGAACGAGATGACCATCAGCGGCGACAACTGCCTTTACCGCCCAATCCGCAACTTCAGCGACGTAACGTTCGACGACAAGTTCCTCAAGACCACGGCGGGCTTCGCCAAGCCGACGCCGATCCAGAGCCAGTGCTGGCCAATCCTGGCGTCCGGCCGCGACATCATCGGCATCGCCGAGACCGGCTCCGGCAAGACGCTGGCGTTCGCGATCCCGGGCCTCATCCACATCGCCGCGCAGCCCGCGATCTCGTCCAACTTCCCTGGCCCGCGCATGCTCGTGGTCGCGCCCACGCGCGAGCTCGCAATGCAGAGCTCAGAAGTGATCACGCAGGCCGGTAAGCTGTGCGGTATGCGCAGCACATGTATCTACGGTGGTGTGCCCAAGGGTGCACAGAAGAAGATCCTGCGCGAAGGCGTCCACGTGATCGTGGCCACGCCCGGCCGCCTCAAGGACCTGCTCGAGGAGCGCGCGTGCAACCTGTCGCGCGTGACGTACGTCGTGCTGGACGAGGCCGACCGCATGCTCGACGAGGGATTTGAGAAGGACATCCGCAAAATCATCGGCGAGACCCACCCGGAGCGCCAGATCGCCATGTTCAGCGCCACATGGCCGCAGTCGATCCAGAAGCTCGCGCACGAATTCCTGACTGACCCGGTCAAGGTCACGATCGGCTCGGACGACCTCGCGGCCAGCTCGAACGTGACGCAGCTCGTGGAGGTCGTCGACGACCGCGCGCGCGACGCCCGCGTGCACGCGCTGCTGCAAAAATACCACAGCTCGCGCAAGAACCTGATCCTGCTCTTCGTGCTGTACAAGAAGGAGGCCGACCGGGTCGAGCGCATGCTGCAGCAGAAGGGCTGGACGTGCGCAGCCATCCACGGTGACCGCAACCAGTCGCAGCGCTCGGAGGCTGTGGAGCAGTTCAAGTCGGGCAAGATCCCGCTGCTCATTGCCACGGACGTCGCGGCGCGTGGCCTCGACATTCCCGGTGTCGAGTACGTGCTCAACTACTCTTTCCCGCTCACCATTGAGGACTACGTGCACCGCATCGGACGCACGGGCCGCGGTGGCAAGAAGGGCATCGCGCACACTTTCTTCACGGCCAACGACAAGCCGCGCGCCGGCGAGCTCGTCAACCTTCTGCGCGACTCGAACCAGGAGGTGCCGGCGGACCTGATGAAGTTTGGCACGCACGTCAAGAAGAAGGAGCACAAGCTTTACGGCGCCTTCGCCAAGAACGTTGACGTGAACAAGAAGGCCACCAAGATCACCTTCGACGACAGCGACTAGACTACTTTTTTGCTTGCGATAGAGACACACGAGTTAGGACTGAGGCTGTTTATATAATAGATGTTGCTACCAAGGGCTGCTGTTGACATGAAGGTTATGCGTCACTGTCACTGCTGCTCGAGTAGCCCATGAGCAGTGAGCCTGTGGGCTTCGAGGCGGGCTTAACGGTCGGAGACGTGCTCGTACTAGTTGTTGAGCTGCTCGTGGTGACAGCCTTGGTCTGTTTCTTCTTGGCAGGTTGGAGCTTCTTGCTGCTGCTCTCTGCTAAAGACGCACTGCGTTTCTTGGGTTTGATGGTCACGATCGTTGGCAGCGCCGTCTTCTCAGTGGCTTTGACTGCGTCCTTGGTCTTGATTGGACTGGACGCGACGGCCTCAGCAGTCAGCACCGACGGCTTCTGCGCCTGGAGCTTAAGCGCAGTCGAGCGAAAGCTTTGCAACTCTGTTTTATCATCAGCATTTGTGAGCCACACACACATATAACAAAAAGCTATTCGCACCAGTGAGCTATACGATAGTGACTTACGCGCGTCTTCCTCCGCTTTGCGCTGGTTCTTCTGCGCCTCTTGGAGCTTCTTCTGCTCGAGCAGATACAACCTACACACGCACACATAACACCATGAGAAGTGCGCAATAGCAATCACATCTGTGCACCCCATAGACGCAGTACAAATGGCCAGAGCGCGCACCTGTCGGACGTGTCGAAGAAGCCGCGGCCTTCGTACGGCACGGGGGCGTCGACACCGCCTGTGAGGTCGCTCATGAGCTGCCGCCCGGCCTCCGTGGTCGTATCACCGCTGGAGCCAGCCATGACCTTGAACTCTGTGCGTGCAGTGGACGCGGAAGGCGCCATGAGCTGTCGACGCGCAGCATCGGACTCTTGGTTGGCAGGATGCCACGACGGCACGTCCATCTTGTTAATGAGCACTTGATTCTGAAAGTAAGCCCAATCAAATCAAATGCTGATCAAGTCATAGTAAACCCCATATTAAATTCGACTTTAATTTGCACATTCTCCAAGCAGAAGAGAAAAAAGATCGCCCAACGCCCATTAGGCGATTCGACCAGGAGCTCTTCAATATGGGGACGACGAGCCTCTGGCACCGACTGCTGCTGCTCGGCGCGACTCTGGCGCTCACCACCACGGCCGCACCCACGCCTGATGAGAACACTGCAGTTGTGGCTACCCCGGCCACCAATGCGGATACGAAGCGCTGCTTCCCCGACGACTTCCTCTTCGGCTCGGCCACTGCGGCCTACCAAGTGGAGGGCGCGTGGAACGAAACGGGTCGCACGAGCTCCATTTGGGACGATTTCTGCCGCGAGAAGGCTGGTTTGCAGTGTGCGAACGTCGCAGATGACTTCCTGCACCGGTACAAGGAGGATATCCAGCTCATGGTGGCCTCGGGTTTGGACACGTTCCGGTTCTCGATCTCCTGGTCGCGTGTGATGAACTGGGACGCTCAAGCAAAGAAGATGAAGCCCAGCGCCCAAGGGATCGCTTTCTATCACGCGCTCATCGACGAGGTCCTGCGCAACAAGATCGTGCCGATTCTCACGCTCTATCATTGGGATCTGCCGTCCGAATTGCACCGTGAGCTCCAGCCTCAAGGCTGGCTCAACAGCGACATCATCGACCACTTCGTCAATTATGCTGAGCTCATGTTCACAGAATTTGGCTCGAAGGTCAACTATTGGTCGACGTTCAACGAGCCCTGGACGTTCGTGACCCAGGGCTATGGCAACGGCCAGGCGGCGCCGGGGCTCAAGCATTCCACGACGAACGTGTACACGGCGGCGCACAACGTGCTGCTTTCGCACGGCAAGGCCGTGGGTGTCTTCCGCGAGCTCAAGAAGAGCGCCATCATCCACGAGAACGCGCGCATCGGGATTGTGCTTAACGCTGACTTTTCGTTCCCACTGGACCCGAAGAGCCCAGTGGACGTCGCCGCGGCGGCTCGCAAGATGGATTTCGGTCTCGGCTGGTTCCTCACGCCGCTCGTCTCCGGTGTGTACCCTGCGATCATGCGCGAGCTCGTGGGCGACCGCCTGCCCGTGTTTACGGACGAGGAGAAGGCGGTCGTGATGGGCTCGTACGATCTCTTCATGCTTAACCACTACTCGTCCAAGGTCGTGACGGACTGTGCGGCACCCCACTCCAAGGTTACGTGCAAGAAACAGACGCCCGGCTGGGAGCGTGACCTGGGCATCGATGAGACGCGACCGCCCCCAGGCGCCCGGCTGTCCAGCAAGAACGAGCTCGGCAAGTACAATTGCAACTGGTTCACGGGCTACTCGCCCGGATACCTCGAGACGATCAAGTGGATGCACGCGCAGAACCCCACGGCCGACATTCTGCTGACTGAGAATGGCTGGTGCGGCAACGAGACCATCGACAACATGGACCAGCTCTGGTACTACCAGACGTACATTGGTGAGGTGCATAAGGCCATCACGGAGTTCAAGATCCCGATCATCGGCTACTCGGCCTGGTCGTTCGTAGACAATTACGAATGGGGCTCGTTCAAGCCTCGCTTTGGACTCTACTACGTCAACTTTACGTCGCAGACGGGCTCGAAGGATGGCTACGCACCCAAGGCTACGGACCTGGCGCGCATTCCACGCATCGCTGCGAAATGGTACGCGCAGGTGGCCAAGACCAAGTGCCTCGACGGCTTTGAGGTTGAGGGCATGCCCGTTGCGACGCCCCAGACGCCCACAGTGGCGTTGCGTGACGATACGCGCTTCAGCTTCGAGTCCAAGACCGCGGCGGCGCTCGTCCTGTGCGCCGTGGTCGCAACTCCGGCGCTCGTGTGGTTCATGAAGAGTCGTCGCTCGACGCGCCGCTCGCCGAGCGCGACCGAGACCTCGCCGCTCATGCACACCGACTGATCATCGCTGTTGAGGTTCGCTATCCTGAAACTTACTGGAAAGATGACCCATCTGGGATCAACGACAAACTTAATAAATCACACTCAGTTCAAACTTTCCAAATGCAAACCCAATGCAGCTTCTATATTCACATCCTGTGAAAAATTATACCCTGTGAAAACAGTTAAGAATCTTGTTTTTCTCAAAATAGTGACCAGCCGTTACACCTGATTTTCAAAACCTTGCATGGTGGATTTTTGGTCCACGAGCAGCTCATTATGAGCTCATTCCGCAATTCGCCACGCGCAGCTCAA
Organism: Globisporangium paddicum; assembly: GCA_023334015.1. Taxonomy (NCBI): domain Eukaryota; phylum Oomycota; class Peronosporomycetes; order Pythiales; family Pythiaceae; genus Globisporangium; species Globisporangium paddicum. The sequence continues at coordinate 38,234 of JAASFV010000082.1, forward strand.
GCCAAAGAAGAAGAGAAGAAGACGCGCCACGAGCATGAAGACACTGCAGCTGCTGTCGATGGCGGTGGCGGCGCTCGTGTTGCTCGAGAGCGCGAGTGACGCCGCGCCCGTGACGCCCACGAGCGTGCCGCTCAACGGCTGGTTCAAGTGCAGCCGCAGCACGCTCAACGCCGGCGCCAAGCAGAAGCACGACGACGACTACTACATGCAGACGAAGGGACGTCACCACCACCACAAACACCACAAGCACCATGTCGAGCACGAGATCACCCAGCAGGACGAACATATGCGGAGGGCGCTGCGCATGCCCCGCGTGCTCGTGGGCGAGCAGCGCCGCAGGACGCTGCCTTTCCTGCAGAAGCAGCAGTCGCTCGAGTGGATGGCGCGAGAGCAGCAGCACAATGCAGCCGCTGCGGAGAAAACGAACCGCCACTCGCGCCACAAGAGCGAAAAGGGCTACTTCGACCATGACGACGACGAGGGTGACTTGCCGTACGAATGCGCCGAGTTCCGTGTGCCGCTGTGTTACGAAGGCATCTGCACGAGCAACCGCACAATCGACGTGTTTGTCAAGCGCATGGTCGCCAAGCCGCTCGCGAACGCTTCGGAGAAGAAGAAGTCGCTCTGGGTGCTGCAGGGCGGACCGGGCGCATCGTCGACGGCCATGGAAGGTCTGATGGACAGTCTCTACGACGAGCTCGACAGCAAAGTGAGCCTCTACACCATGGATCACCGTGGCACCGCGCGCAGCAACCGTCTGATCTGTGAGGCCGCGCAGGCAGGAACGACAGGAAGTCCCAGCGGTACGGCGATCGGCGTCGAAGAGGTGCCTGCGTGCATCCAGGACGTGCTGTTTCAGATCGACAACCAGACGGCGGCGTTCTCCGTTACGTCTGCGGCCATGGACCTCAAGAGCGTGATCGACAACCACCTGGCGGACGAAGACGTGTTCGTGTACGGCCTGAGCTATGGCACATACCTCGTCGAGCGCCTGATCCACTTTGCGCCCAAGGCCGTCAAGGGCTTCTCAGTCGACGGCATCGTCTCGGAGTTTGGCTCGGATGAGAAGACCCGCGCGACATACTCGAACTGGGACCGTGACGTCGGCATCGTCGCCGACCGATTCCTCGCGCACTGTCTCAAGGACCCGTTCTGCAAGAGCAAGTTCCCGAATGTCGACGACCTCAGTGCCTTCACACGCGATCTCTACCAGAAGCTCGACAAGGCCGCCAAGGAAAAGCCGGGCAGCAACGCCTGTGCGGATGCGCTGGCGTCCTCTGGCACAAGGCCGTCGTACTTTTTGCGGACCACATTCGGCGACTACTTGACTTCAAACAGTTACCGCACGGCGATCCCAGCGGTCATCTATCGCGCGGCCCGCTGCTCGAAAGAGGACGCTGCGGCCCTCGAGCTGCTCGCCGCGCCGGCTGACGAGAACGAACCGGCCGACGACGACATCGACAACCTGCTGTACACGTCCGAGATGCTCTACAATGTGATCGTGTTCTCCGAGATGTGGGAGCAGCCGTCGCCCGACAAGGCCACGCTCGTGCAGTGGTACGAGAACGCGACGATGGCGTCCGACAACTTCTACGTGCTGCCATACTACTGCCTCTTCACGGGCAGCAAGGAGAAGGCGTGCGCGGAGCTCAAGAACCTGCCGCCGTCGCTGCCGTTCATGTACAAGCGCGACGAGTACTGGAACGTGCCCGCCAAGCTACCCGAGAACGTCACGGCGTTGCTCATGGTCGGCGGGCTGGACGTACAGACGCGCCGCGCGTACGGCAAGACGGAGTTCGACGATATCGACGGGGACAAGATGCTTGTGAACTTTGAGTACGCGGGCCACTGCACGACGTTCACGACGCCCACCAAGTCGGGCAAGGGTGCCTGCGGCATGCGCGTGTTGGCGTCCTTCGTGCGTGAGAACGGCGTCGTGAGCAACGTCGACACGATGTGCGTGGGCGAGACGTACGCGCTCGAGTTCCATGACTCGGCGTCGCAGGGTTCGGACCTCTTCGGCACGCGCTCATTGTACGGCTAGCCAATTAGAAGCGAATAGAGCACATATGAATATGTAGCGAAGCTGCGATTCTTTTGAACCCATTTTGACAGCAAAAGACACAACACTGACATTGTCCAAAATGAATGATTGCTGTCTTCAAGACTAGACAATGGGTTCCGGGCCAGAGAAGCTCACGATCGCTGCACCAGTGGTGTAGCCTCGCTGGCGTCATGCGCGTTGATGGTGTTGCTGCGCCGGATGACAAACCACGCGACTGTCGGTACCGCCACTATGAGTGCGATCACCAGCGCCGACATCGAGATTGAACTGACCAGCGATTGCTCGATAGTCACAACTCTATCGCCAACAAACTCGGTCGCAAAGCCGTCGAGGCATCTCGCCTTCGCCACCTTGGCGTACCACTTGGCCGCCGGTCGTGGGATGCGAGCGAGCGCGTTTGCACCTGGCGTCACCTCGTCCTTCGCTCCCGTCTGAGACGTGAAGTTGACGTAGTACAACCCGAAGCGAGGCTTGAACGAGCCCCACTCGTAGTTATCCAGGAACGACCAGGCAGTGTACCCGATCACTGGGATCTTGAACTCCGTGATGGCCATGTGCACTTGAGCGAGGTACGTCTGGTGGTACCAGAGCTGGTCCATGTTCTCGATCGAGTCATTGCCGCACCAGCCATTCTCTGTCAGCAGAATGTCGGCCGTGGGGTTGTACGCGTGCATCCACTTGATGTTGTCCAGGTAGCCCACCGGGTAGCCCGTGAACCATTTGCAGTTGTATTCGTCCAGGTCGTTCTTGCTCGACAATCGAGCGCCTTCCGGGGCGCGACTCATGTCGATGCCCACGTCGCGTTCCCATCCGAGCGAGAAATCGTCGCAAGGGATCGTTGAGTGTGGCGATGTGCAGTCCGTCACAACCTTGGACGAGTAGTGGTTGAGCATGAAGAGGTCGTATGAGTCCTTGACGACCGCGGCTTCTTCGCTCGTGAACTGCGGGAGGCGGTCGCCTGCGCGCTCGCGCATGATGTCAGGGTACTTGCCCGAGACGATGGGCGAGAGGAACCACCCGAGCTCGAACTGCATCTTGCGCTCGGCGGCCGCGACGTCTGATGCGTCGCTCGCGTTTAGAGGGTACGCCATCTCGGCGTTGAGGACGATGCCGATGCGCGCCTTGTCGTGGATCGCGCTGCTCTTCTTGAGTTCGCGGAAGCGCTGCACGGCTCGGCCGTGGGAGACCAGAACATTGTGGGAGACAACGTACGCGTTGGTGGTTGAGTTGGTGAACCCTGGCGCTGACATGCCCGTCGCGTAGCCCGCTGAGACGAATGACAGTGGCTCATTGAACGTCGTCCACAGGTCGACCTTGGATCCAAACTCGGTGAACATGAGCTCAGCGTACTGCACGAAATGGGCAATAATGGCGCTGTTGAGCCAGCCTTGCGGCTTGAGCTGTTTGTGGAGCTCAGACGGAAGGTCCCAGTGGTAGAGCGTGAGGATGGGCACGATGCTGTTGCGCTTGAGCTCGTCGATGAGTGCGTGATAGAAAGCGATGCCCTCTGGACTGGCCTTCATCTTCTTCGCACTGGCGTCCCAGTTCATCACGCGCGACCAAGAGATAGAGAATCGGTACGAGTCCAAACCCGAGGCCACCATGAGCTGGATGTCCTCCTTGTACCGGTGCAGAAAGTCATCTGCGACGTTCGCACATGCGACGCCAGCTCGCTCGCGGCAGAAATCGTCCCAAATGGACGGCGTGCGACCCGTTTCGTTCCACGCGCCCTCCACTTGGTAGGCCGCAGTGGCCGAGCCGAAGAGGAAGTCGTCGGGGAAACAGCGCTTGGCGTCCACATCAGTAGAGACAGCAGTCGAGCAGGTCGCGACGGCGGCAGCAGCGCCCAAGAGTAACAGGCGCGCACACTTCATCACGTAGTGCGTGAACTTGGGTCTTGCTTGGTCGCTTGTGCGCTGGACGGGGAGATTGGCAAGTGAGGGGTCTGCAGGGGACAGGCGGCGGTCAGCCCTCGTACAAGCAATTGCGCAATGCGTGCGTCCAAATATTCACGACCTGTGGTCCCACTATACAATTTTCAAGCACTTCAACTTTGTGATTCGGTAGTACATCTCTCGTGGACGATCTTGTAATAACTGTTCGGAAGTCACTAAGCGAAACTCACATGTCGCCAGCATGAGGCTTGGAGCCTCGGTGCAGCAGTTTCCTGATATGCTCTACGCCACGACCCTCCTGGCAAGCAAGTGGCTCGTGTCGCTCTCTAAATAGGGCCGCAGCAGCTGGAGCTCTGGGCGTCCATCGCTCGCGCTGCTCTGCATAGAGACCTCGTCGTCCACTGCGATGTTCGCTGCTGTGTCATAATTTTGTTGTGTGCACCCAGGTGGTGGGTCCAGGACAGGACACCCGCCTCGGCCGCCAATATTGTAGCTCGCCATGCAGGTCCACTAAGTGTGCGACCTTGGGCCGTCTGTTTCTTCTCACTTGTGTCAGGATGAGGCTACTGTCGCCCACCACGTGTAGCGGCCGATAGCCTACCTTGACCGCATACTGGAGGCCTTGGACCAGGCCCCAGTACTCGGCCTCGTTGTTGGTGGTGCGAGGGTTGCTGTACGCCATCGCAGCGAACCACAGCAGTTCAGCACTCCTCTCCTCTTGATTGACAGCTACCACCATGGCTCCGGCCCCGCCAGGTCCAGGGCTCCCTCTTGAGCCCCCATCAAAGAAGCAAATATACTGCCTCGAGGCTGTCAGCGCCGGGAGGTGTGTGCTGGTTGGCGATGGCGCCGTCCCGTGTAGGTGACTCAATACTACTCGTTCCACCGTCGCTACTTTGTAATTCGCGGTTCGAAGCTCATTGTTTAAGTGATTCGAAACTCATTCAATTGGGAGCTCATTTCTTACTGATTCATAGCTCATTCTCATCGTGATCCAAAGCTCATTCTTGAGCTGGGATCTAATTTCACTTAGGTGAGATCACCTTGATGATAGCGGTAGCCTTGAACATAGAAATCGAAGTCTCTCATTCTTCTAATTTCATTATTCGAGCGAGACCTCGGTTAGCTCACATACAAAGAGCAAAAGCAAGCTTGCACAGTAACCTCATGTGTATATGGCCTCCACAAAGCTTTCTTTGGAAACGGCTCGATTGACGATTTAGCCTTCTGTTCTCAATTGCCATTTGACACTACTATCTAGCTTATTGTACAAGGTGTCACAGTGCTGGGGGTGACGAGTCAGTGCGTGTGTCCGAAGATGCTGCGGATGA
>JAASFV010000083.1:0-43523 GCA_023334015.1 Globisporangium paddicum
ACGGTATGTTCTCTTGTCTTTGTGAGCGTGAGAGTTGGTATATATTCAAAGAAGCAGGCTGCGATACAGTCAGTATGAGTGGCGATGAGCCAGATCGTGCACAGACGGAAAAGACACACCTGTTTGATCCGCGTTGTAGATCTTCGAGACGCCAAGGTCGCTCGCCATTTGCTGCACCGTCTTGCCGAAATCGACCGCCACTTGGTCAGCGTCGATGGGCGTGCTCTGTCCTTGGCGTGTGCGTGTGCGCATGCTGGACTTATGCCGGTTCTTGAACAATTTCAGCCAAGTAGTCGAGGCTGTGACGCTTGCTGTCTTGCTCGCTCTCGTCACCTCTAGTGCCTTCAGCTGCATCATCGTGGCGGTGATAGGCACGCTAAAGCCACGCAGCTCGTTCACCCATGTGACGACCATGCGCTCATCGTCAGCAGACAATACGGTCGCGATGCCAAGATTCCGTGCTTTCTTCTTCTCTGCTTGTACAGGCAACGCACACACGCGACCGAGCGCCTCTCTGTCTCGTCTCCACTGGTAAATGAGCTTCTTGCGACTGTAAAACTGCTGCAAGCCGAATTGTGATAGAATTGACGAATGGCTGCAGACACGTCCCCAAGTTCATCAAAGCTTGCCGCCACCGCAAGCTTGTGACGAGCGGTAAACGCAGTGCGTTCGTTCTTCTTCTTGAGCCATCCATGTCCTCTGAGTGACTTGCGCGCCATTGCTGATCGGGCAGAATGAGTGGCATTATCGCTCTCACGGTCGCACACAGCGATGAGCGCCAGTGGTCATAACAAATGCAGGATAGTGTAGACCACAATAGTATACGTGAGCATATAGCGTGGTCAACATTAAACCAGTACTTTCCTATTTTGTCTGTGTCAACTAACTTTGGAAGACCGCACCATTTAAGGACGCTGATTGGCTAATATGTTACTGTCTGTTATAGAGAACGTTAGTAACAACTAAACAAAGCCGGTACAGTGCGCGCCAATTGGTTAGCCGCACTTTGATTTTTCTGGATTTTTGTTGTTGTCGACCACTTTTCGACTTTTTGAAAAGACAATCGCAATCGCCCGAATTTTGTGGTTCCCGTGGTGCTTTTGTTGTTTTGAAAACTCACTTTTGGCTGAGCAATGGATTATAACCCAATGACCCACCTGGCTCAAAATCGTGTCTAGGTTGTCCTGCCATCTCGCCCTCTCATTCCAGATATAAATAGTGGCGGCACCTGTTCTTGGGTGACCAGAAACGTTAAACTTTCCCGCTCAGATCAATCAAGTGGAACAGTAACCTTCAGTTTAACCTGTTTACGACTACCCCCCCCCCTCCCCCGAGTAGCCGGTGTCCGCTGACGACTCTCGCGACGAGGAGGAACAAGACAATGCTGGGCATCTTGACCTGTTGACCAGGGTAACGTCGTCTTAAAGAGAGGAGATTGACCTCGCGCTGGCGTCTTCGTCGTCCATGTTGTCGCTGTCGCTTGCCAACCGCAAGCCGCCGCAGTCTAAGAAGCGCCCGCGCCGCAAGAACTACGTCGACAGCCTCAAGGGTGAGGTGCAGGAGCTCAAGTAGGAAGTTCAGGGACTCTGATATTGCGGAGACTACAGCTATATATCAGAGTAATACGGTAGAGCAATGGCGAGACGAGAGCACTGACAGAGCTCTTTCAGCCATTACCAGGAATGACAACCACGAAGCGTTTCGACACTCCAGGCAGACGCATGGTTGGAACCCTTGACGCGCCACTGGAGTGTCAGGCTGCTGGAGCTGAGGGGCCATCGCAACACGCACACACGGTTTCGCACTCTCAAGTTCTTGTGGCGCTGGAGCTCGTGCTCAAACTCGAGTTCGCAAGCTACTTTTAGGTATTTCTCCGCAAAAACATACCCGCAGGTGCGGAGTAATTTTCCACCGCTGTCTGCGGTGATCAGCTCGCCATTTCTCTTGTGTGCGTTGTTGGAGAAGGTGTATGACCCAAAGAGACGAATTTAGTTGTCAACAATAACAAACTGCACATATACAAGCATCAGTTTCATATTTTTGAGCCCAGTGCCTCTCACACTGTTTTTCTCTCAACAAACCTACCTTCTCGTGTAGCACATTGCAAGACCTCAGCACGTTCACTCCCTTGGACTCGAGAAAGGGTATGTATGAATATCCCTTGTTTACCTCTTTGTCATCTGTTATAACGGCGACGGCATCTGCACCAAGGCACTGATGGACGTCGAATATGGCCTTTGTCATCTGCAAACACTCAGCATACAAAGTTGACAGTCAGAAATGGTGAACTGGAGTACCTCTTCGTATGAATAGAACACACGTACCCGCTCACATGAGACGTTGTGCATGCACACGTGAAGTGCATCCATAGCGCTAACAATGTGCTGGATCAATGTCTCGAAGTCAGGGCTCTCCGATATGCCATGGACCTTGTGACACTGCTGAATGCCGCACTGATCAGTTTCCATGAATTACTCGTTGTTGCAGTAGTTCTCTGGGAACTTGAAAGAGTCGAGATGTGTGTAGGGCAACAGAGCCGCTTAATGGCGCCGCAGCCTTGGACAAACTCGGCTACAAGCACGCGAAGCTGGCGAGGTCGCGGTGCTGGGTACGGAGCAGTTGGCGGAGTCGCGTCAGATAGTTCAAGAAGGAGACTGTAGTGCGTAGTCGAACGTGTAGGAAGAGGCTCTTGCGATCGAACTACAACAGGTGCGCAGTACTTTGCTAAGACCATCCTTGATTCGACGCGCAATTCTTGAAGCGTGGGCCAGAGCGGTAGGGGTTGTGTTCTCGAATCTGTCGTGGCCACCAGGGCGAGACAAGATGCGCATGGAGCGAGCAGCTAACTGGCCGAGGGTTATGCGCGAACACGGGATTCGCCATCGCTATGTGCGTCACTGCTGCTCGCTTGATCTGCCTCATACTGTTAGCAGTGCTCACTGGCGTCGATGTCGATGTCGTGATCGGCAAACAGCTCGGTAGCGGTTGAGGTTTGTCCCAAGGTCAAAGAGGCAGAAGGCGGAGCAACCAAGGCCGGTGTAGTGTCGGAAGCGGTGGCAGTAGCAGCGGCCGTACTCGTTGTGCGTCGGCCGCAGAGACTACTCGCCCACGCACTGCTAGCGTTGATACCATTCGTTCTCGGAACGACTTTGCCGACATGTAGTCTTCGACAGGACTAAACTTCCTAGCCAAGGCTGCGTACGACGTGTGTGGCCTCTGGTTCCGCCATGAGATAGCTTCATCAACTAGCCACTGGTCAATCTTTGGTCTCTTACTTGGACGCGACGTGGCCGCCGCCGCTGACATCGCTGGCATGCTTTGACGAATTTGCGCTCTTCTCTCCAGATTGAAGAACCACGCAAAATGTGAATTATCAAATAGTTATCAGCATAGAGGATAAATAAAAAGATATAATCAGGCGTTTATCCTCATTTAACAGAGTCACCCAAAATCGTTTTTTTTTAATGTAAATTACAAATTAGGAGATATGCTGTGCCAGCTCCGGAAACTGCTTCCAGGACCGTAAAGTCAGATGCCAGCTCCGTAATCTCCGTAAGCCGTTTTTAACCATAAGTAAAGAGTGTGTTTACCGTAAATAGCTTTAAAACGGTCGCCGACGGCTTTGCGACTGTGAACACCAGTGAGCAGCGAAGGGTACGAACATGGCGCCGGCGACGAGAAAGAGCGCCGAGCTGCGCGCCAGACGCGCCAAGAGCTCGGCCGCAGCGGCCAGGGGGAGAGAAGAAGGTGCGGACGTCGCAGACGCAGACGAGGAGTCGGAGGAGGAGATCACGACCGAGGAGTTCGAGGTGGAGCTGGACGATGGCGCGACGTGGGCCATGAACTTCTACGAGTGCGCGGCCGAGGGCGACGTCGCGTTCCTCCGGCAGATCCTGGACGAGAGTAAGGTGGGCGTGGATGAGGTCGACGTGGACGGCTTCACGGCGCTCATGATCGCGGCTGCCGAGGGCCACAAGGACATCGTCGTGGAGCTGCTCGCGCGCGGCGCCGACGTCGCGGTGCGCACCCACGAGCTGCGCTCCACGGCGCTGCACTTTGCTGCCAAAGTATGCAAAGTTCTCCATTGTTACTTGATTGCTCGTGTGGCTGGTGCTGACGACGTATGGGCACTTGTGTTCGTGTTTATAGAATGGCGACGCAGAGATCCTCGAAGCGATTTGCAAGCAGGACCCGCGCTACGTAGACTGCTGGAACATCAACGCAGGTTTGTGTGTTGCATGGGCATGGCATTCATTTGGAGTTTGTATGACTGACTGGCGTGTATGTTTGTATGGCAGACACACCGCTGATCTGGGCGTGCATCGAAGGCCGCGCCGAGTGCGTGCGCGTGCTACTGGCGCACAATGCTGATGTGAATGTGGTCAACCAGTACGGTGCGACGACGCTCATTTGTTCCGTCATGATCGGCGAGGACCCCGAGGAGGATGAGAGCGACGACGCGCGCTCGGATATCATCAAGATGCTGCTGGCAAAGTAAGTCCAGTGTGTAATTAAATGTCGCCCTATCAAAACCGAATCCTGACTAATAGTTGCTAATGCATACAGAAACCCCAAGCTCGTGAACTTCCAAGACCGTGAGGGCAGCACTGCGATGCACTTGGCCGCGTCCTGCGGCTACCTGCAGTCCGTCAAGACGCTGCTCGAGTGCGGCGCCGACATTACGCTACGCAACGCGATTGGCCAGACGCCGCTCGAAGAGGCTGAGCAGACAGGACTTGAAGAGAGCGATGTGTGCGTCGACCATTTGCGGACGATCTGGCAGATTCTTGAGGAAGAGGCGGCGGCGCGCATGATGACGATGCTGGAGATGGAGGAGCAGTCTGCAGCCGGCAGCAAGGCCACTAGCGGTATTGCCACTGGTATTAGCAATAACGGTGGCGTGAGTGGCGCTACGACTGCTACTAGTAGCAGCAAGAAGAGCAAGAAGAAGAACAAAAAGCAGAAGCGAAAGGCCAAACAACAGGCCCAGGCTCTTGGTGGCGGAGCTGGCACTGGCGATGGAGATGGTATGGACGGGAAGGTCCCTGGAGGTAATGAACCAGTTTCCAGTGGTGAGAGCTCAGATGATGACGAGAAACCTGAGGTTTTGGAAACTGGTGGTCCAGTGGTGGCTTCAGCAGTTGGGGCGACTGAGACTCCGGGCTCTGAGGAGCTGAGTGACGACAGCGCCGCGCTCTCTGGGGTGTGGACGACTGTGGGCAAGAAACAGTCGAGCAAGCTCTTGGTGGCAGCAGCCGGTGACGCAGAACCTGAAAGTGTGATGACAGGGAAGGAATCTTCAGGACCCAGCGCTCCTGTTGACGGCAAGATATCGTCTACCACTGGTGGACGCTCCAGCAAATCTCCTACACAGAGTACGTGGATTGTAGTTGGGCTTTAGTATCGGTTACCATGTATACTGAAGCTAACGATGCTACTTGTCGCTACTTTGCAGAGGTCGCTCCGTTCAAACGGAAGCTGAAACAGCAGCATTACGACACTGGCGCGTCAGATGCACCCGTGACTCTCACCACTAGGCCTTCGACTGCCTCCTCTTCGGTCGCACGCCCCATTACAACTTCATCATCTACAGCAACTGAGAAGAAGCAGCCTCCAGCCTCGGAGAGTGCTCGTGCTGGAGCCACAGCGCCATCAAGTTGGCCGCATTCCAGCATCGGATCCACAGCGTTGCCATACTCGTCGACGCCGATCTTCAGTTCCTCATCCTCGTCGTCTCTCTTCGCTTCACCCTTTAGTTCGAGAACCCAAGAGCCGCGTACGCGAGGCCACCTGGGCTTTGCGTCCTCGTGGCGCTCATCCGGGTTTAACTCTGGAGCCACTGCGTCACAGGCGTCAACCTCTGGATACACATCGTCGAATCGCTCGCTCTGGAAGCACTCGCAGCGAGTGTCGGGCAATCAACTGGCGGCCGCTGAGGCGAAGGACAAGTGGGTCGGCCGTTTGCATCTCGCGAACGAGAACGTGTCCGAAGCCATTGGGTATCTGGCGTGCGGGATCTGTGGCGAGCTTGTGAACGACAACGTGCAGTGTAGCGTGAGTGTGAATGGCAGTGGCTGCGCGCAGCTCTACTGCGGCACGTGTCTCGCGAAAACCCTCGCGATGACCGACGGCCTGAGTCTCAAGTGCGTCAAGTGTCACCAGTTTATGAACCGCGACGAGATGCGCCCCAACCATTTCGCTCAGGCCCAGGCTGCGTCGCTCGGGCTCCCAGGTACTAGTCAGCACCTCAACATCAACAGCAGCCTGAACAACAGCTTGAGCTCCTCGCAAGAGGCCGAGTCCCACATGACGCTTGACGACATGAAGCTCGCGTTTGAGCGCTCAATCCCAAACGCCGCGATTGTGGACCTCAACCCGTTTTTCCTGACGCCGGGAAGCGACCTATGCGTGCTCAGCAACGGCCAACTGGAGATCCTCGAGCAGGCCCACCAGCTGGCGCTCACGCAGATCATGGAGACGCGCATCGTGAACGCGCGTGCGCAGGAGCGGATGCAGATCGAGGAGTGGATGAAGACCCAGCGCGACATTCTGCACTACACGGCGATGACGACGGCCGCCAACGCTGCCGCCGCTGAGCTATCAGCTGCAGGAGCTCAACACACTCAGCAGCTACCATCGTCCAGCAGCAACACATAGAGGCAAGTAAGTACCAACAACTAATGAATGGCTGAAAGCACTGACCAGATTGTCCGTATCTCTTGACGTATATTTTCTTGAGCTGCTCGTTAGGAAAGGGAAATTGGTTGGCTGACGTTTTGTTTTCTTCTTTATGCATTCATGGCCGCGAGTGGGCCTGGAGACTGGGAGATGTTGGCGATTCCGATGCCGCCACAGAGCTCCTGGAGCAGCTTGAGCTGCTTCTCGGCCTTCTCGCGCTTGAGCGCCGCGGTCTTCTCCTGCACTTTGTCCATCAGGTACCGGAACGCGACGACGAACCAGTCGCGCATGTGCTCACTGTCTGTCTCAATGTCCAAAGTGCGCGTGCGCGTGACGAGCGAGAAGCATCGGTTCGACGTGCGCGCCGCGGTGAAGCTCGAGGTCAGCGAGCGGGAGAATACTTGGGTGCGGTGCCCCAAGTCGATGGCCATTATCTCGTCCAACTGGATTGAGTCGTTGCTGCGGCCCTGCCACGAGATCTCGCCGAAGCGGTTGATGAAAATGCGCGTCTTGTGCGGCCGGCCCTTGCGGCCGTGCTTCCACACGTTCAGCGTTTCCATGCGCTTCATGATCGAGAGCTCGACCTGCTGCGCCACTCGCTTTTCGTGCTCATGCGCGAGCTCGACGAGGAACGAGAAACTCTTATGAAGCCACTCACGCTCTGCGGCGCTCTTGGCCTTAAGGTCGAACGTGCGCGTGGCCGTGATGAGCGACATGGTGCACTTGGCGTCCTGGAGCGCGAGCGTGCCTTTGTGCAGCGCGCGCGAGAGCACCTCGGTCGTCGGGCCGGCTCGGATCGCGATGATGGATGCCAGCGGGATCGACTTCTTCTTCTTGATCGTCGTCGCGTGGGACAAGAGCTTGGACGTCCAGCGGAAGAACTCGCCGTTCTCGATCACGAGCTGTGTCTGGTGAGGCTTGCCCTTGCGGCCGTACTTGAGCACGGTCGTGCCGCCGATACACTGGAGCGCCACGCGGTAGTCTGTCATCTTCTTCTGCATCTGCTGGTCCACGATCTCCTTCTTCCGTCTTCGCGCGTGCACCTCCTGCTGCACGTAGGCGCAGATGACCCAGCGCAGTGACACGGCGTCCGTCGCCGTCAGCTGACGCAACGTGCGTGCTTTTTTGACAATCTCAAGGAAGTAGGCTGCCCACTTGGTCGACCGGATCTCAAATACGTGGAACTGCATCACGCGGTGGATGTGTCTGCGCGCCAACGAGACGCTAGTTGGCGTGCAGATCGCGGTTACGTCCACTGCGAGGTCTCGCGGCAACGATGCGAGGAAGTCGTGGACGGAGCTCTCGCACAGCGAGCCCAGGAGTTCACTTGACGAGTGCGACGGCGAGCTCTCTCGCCATGGACCAAGCGAGAACGCCGAGAGAGCGTTCTTCTTACCCGAGAACGAAGAGAAGCGACCGTAGATGCTGCTCGCACGGAGCCCTTCGTCTGCACTTTGAAGCTTCTTCTTGTTGGCCTTTGATGTCGCAGAAGGGGGCGTGATGGGGATCGCGAGCTGCATGTTGCTGCGGCCGCCGGGCGACTGGCAGAGCCGCACGTTCGCACTTCTACTGCTGGTGACCTGTGATGAGAGAGTCTGCATCTTGGTGTGCGTCGTCATAATGGGCGGCGGCCGATACGACGTCTTGGAATTGCCGCGCGGTGGACTCGGGTGCTTGGCCGTAGCTGCTGGAGCATCATGCGAAGAGCTCTTCTTGGAGAAGAACGAGTGGCTGGCAGCGGCCGTCGGCTCGCTCTGCGGGTCGAGCTTCTTCTGCTTGCTGCGCTTGCCGCCGAAGAAGAACTTGTCGAAGGAGAACTTGGTCCTGGCTGCCGTGACGCCACTAGTGGAGATGGCCGCGTCCACACCGTCGCCTCCTTGGCTCTTGGAGCCCATGCGGCTGCTGCTGCCAGGCGTCTTGTAGTTTAACACCATCCTGGGTGTCGCCGGGTCGCTTGAGAATACGCGCGTGTGTGTGCACGTGTGTGGGTTTCGCCCTCGAAGCTGCTTCTTGGAAAATGAAAAAGAACAACGGAGACAAGGAGAAGAGAATGTCGAAAGAAAGGTGGAGAGTTATATCTGGAGCTTTGTATTGGTGGATTTGTATTCTTATAAATCCGTCCAGAAGACCTCTATTTTCTGAAAAGATCCAAAAGATCTTTTCGAAAGGATATTTGGTGAGGTGAGAGAGCCGGTCCAAGTGACTTGGGGTTTGTATACGAACGCGCCTCTTTTTATTTGGAATGGGGGGAATCCACCACGTCGTGGAGAAAGTCAGAAAATAGTATATTAGCTATTCGTGAGTGAGCCACTCAGTCAGCACTACACAATCTCATTTGAGGGGGACCTGGAGCAACAACAAAAATGACTGGGCGAAGGCTCATGGAGCTCTTCGAAGCCAGTGTATACAGCACTTGCTTACACTTGACGCTTAAAGTGCAAGGCTGCTGCTGAAAAGTAGCCATTGAGAGCTCACTTCAACATTTGGAGACCCGAATAGAATCGTACGTACAGACATAAATAGTAAATTCCAACGTAATGTTCACATTGTAAGCCGGTACCGGATTATGTATTGTAGTTTTTGAATAATAGCTACATTTAGAGAGCTCACTTCAACCAAAAGAACTGGAGACTTGAGTAGAATCGTACATACGCATTTCAAGATTAAATTCTTACAAAGAGCTCACAAAATAACCCGGTACCGATTTATCTTGTCATGACAACACTTCTGCTTTGAAAAAATGGCTACATTTCCATCGCATGGATGCATCTTTCCGGTCTCATGCCACATGTAGTTTTCTTGCACATTGATCACTTCCTGCCCCACTTGTTGCCCTTCTGCTGCTGCTTCTTTGCCGTAACTGGCGGGGTCTTTGCATTCTTCGCTGCTATTGCGCCCAGCTCAACGTCGTGCTCCTGATTCTGCGGCGAGTAGCTGTCCCGCACGTGGGCGGCTGAGCCGATCGGCGCGAGCGGCAACCGCGCGGGCGTCGTCGTCTGGCCGCCTTCGCCGGTAGTGGCGCCAATCGCATTGCGACCAAAGTAGCGCGCTGTCTGCTTGTCCTGGTTCTCGGGCGCGTGGCAGATGCGCCAGAGGCAGTACGTCACGATGAGAAGCACGAATACGACCAAGAAGATGAATACGCCCAGGCCGATGGGCGTGTGGAAGAGCCAATACACAACCTCGCGTAGGAATGATTTTTTCGTCAGCAGGTTTCCGTTCATCGTGCCGTCGGGGAGCTCGTATACTTCCGCCACCAGCTGGAACGTTCCTGTCTCGAAGGCCGCACTGCTGTCAGCTGCAGTCGTGAGAAGCCACAGAGAAAGCTTGGAGTGCAGCATCTGGAGCTCACGCTCGAGACGCCTCCTGTCCAATGATGGTGCTGTGATCGCAGACACGCCCACGGGCTCCCCTGTCGGGTAATCCGAGTACACGACGACCCAGAAGTGCCCCGTAAACGACGGGTTCGGCAGCGACAGCACCTGCGAGCTGCTCCCCGAAGCAGACTCATTCGCGATCGAAATGTGCGAAAAATCGTAAATCGAACGCGGCAGCACTTCACTTACATACACGCTTGGGATCACGCCGCCGGTGCTGCTGCTAGTCGTGGTCACGACACGAAGTCGCAGTCCCGAGTTCTCGCGAAGACTCTCGGGCGCGCGGAACATCTTGAGCTCGCCGCGTGCTAGTGAGAACGTGATCGAGCATGCGGAACAGAGCATTGATATGTTGTTGATCGCGCTCCAGAGTTGCGGGAGCGCAAACGACTTGGGCGAGTTGCATCGCATGCCCGACCAGCCGGTGGCGCACTTACACGATGGTACCGCGTCGGTAGTGTCAGCAGTAGCGACCAGAGCGCACTTGCCGTTGCCGTTACAGTTGACGGTGTCGCCCGTAGGGCCGCACGTTTGCAATGGGTACATGGCGCTCGTGGAACCAAAGAGCCGCACTTCGAGGCGGTACCGAAGCGTACTGCCCGAGTACTGCCGATTGTAGACCGCAACCTTGTAGCAATCTTTGAGGCCGGTCGCATACGAGCACGCCGTCTCGATTGGGATCGCCACGACCTGTTGCGCTGCGCGGGATGCGATCGCCCGAAAGTCTTGCTGGCACTCAGAGTAGAGCGTTGGGAATCCGTCGTCTGTGGGGCCTCGCAGGAGCAGCAGCGGCAGCACCGGGGTCACCGTGTCCAGGTCGTTCTCGACCAGCAGCTTGATCTGGATCAGCTTCGCGTTCACATCGCTCACTTCAAACGAGAAGTAGCTCCAGGCGCCAATGTCGAGAATGCTGGTGTTCACCAATGAGAACGCCAGGTACCCGAGCGATGAGCCATTCCCAGAGCTCTGACTGGCGGAGAGACTCGTTCGTGTTGCTTGGATGCTGCAGAACCTCCCACTAAAGCCGTTCGGACACGTGCAGATTTGACTCGACTTGGCGTTGCACTGGCCGCCATTTTCGCACATGCCGTAGTTGCTCGCTATGGTCCCGTTCGCAAATGGCGTTGCAGTGCAGTTGGCCGTCGCATTCACTGAGAGCGTGTACGCGAGGTTGGCACGTGCGTAGGCGCTGTTGTAGACCCCGATATAGTACAATCCAGAGCTCAAAGTGCTTGTAGCGCGACTGAGAAAAATCTTGCGCTTCGGAGATCCTGCTGTCCAGCCGTCGCTATCCATGAACTGGAGATACGATGACGACGCCACACTCGCTGAGCCGACGGATGGGAGCTTCTCCTTGCGGATGAAGAGCATCGCGTCAGTCTCTGCAGATGTCACGTCCAGGTTCGCGACGAGGATCTCCCATTCGTCCTTTACCACGATGGTGTACAGCGCCCAGGCGTTCACTGACAACTGGAGGTCCAAAAGCGTCGCGGAGACCGTAAATGGCTTTGTGAAGTGCTGAATGTACGCCACTGACGGCAGCAGGTCCTTGCAGAGAGCTTGGGACGGACTCGGATTTGTAAATGAGAACGCATCGTCACACACACAAGTCGGCACGTCTTTGCCGTCTGCTCTCTTAAGTACCTGACATACGCCGTTACCGTAACATTCAGACGTGTTGCGCAGCGGATTTGCTCCAGTGATCACCGACGAGGCGATGGTGGAGATCTCGGTCGTGACAGACGCGGTCCCTGGGTCATTCGAGCTCAAGGTGCTCGTTACCACGTCTGTATCGCCATCATTACTGATGGCATTTGCGCTGCTGCAGATACCGAGATCCTGACAGTCGGGGCCACACTTGGGTACACTGCAGTCTTCTCCACTCCAGTACCGGTCACACGTGCACACGCCCGCATAGTTCTGTGAATAAACACAGCAGAAAAGATGTTGTGGTCAGTACGAGTGCTCTTGGGGCACCTGACGATACACAGATAGAGAAATTATGAATACGTACAACACCGCATCGACCATGGTTGGAGCATGTCACACCCTTGCATTTGTCGGTCTCGACTCGAAGCGTGTAGGCCCCGCCGGCGAACCCAAACACTGATAAGTGGAAGTACCCAGGCGTCGCCAGCAAATAGGCCGAGGACGCACGTGGACAGTACCGAAACGTGTCGTTGAGTCCGCGTGGGAAGACGCCGAGACTGCCGCATAAATTGATCTCATCGAGCGTGCCCATGGACAAGTCGCTTAGGAAGAGTCCACTTTTGGAGCTTAATGACGTCGGGAACTCGTCGTCGAAGGATCCGTAGAGGTCGACGTCAACCCCAGATTTGCTGGCGTACTCAACGATAAACGTGACATCGTACGAACTTGAGTTGAGCCTGATCTTGTAGAACTTGTACTCCTTGGCTGCGACGACGCCAGTCACTGGTCCACCGGCCTCGGTGAGCTCGACGACAACGGGAACCGCTTTCAAACTGCAGGTGACGCCCGAGTATCCTTGCGAGCATGAGCACGCGCCAGTGGTACAGTCACATACGCCATTGATCCCGCAGCTTGTGGCTGTGCATCCAGGTACGCACTCGCACGCCTTGCCGCTGTATCCATTCTTGCAGGTGCATGTGCCAAAGGCGCGGTCACATGTGCCCTGACCTGAGCACTCGGTGTCGTTCTTGCCCATAAAGATGGGGCAGACCAGGTCTGAACACGAAAGCCCAGTGTACGCAGCCGTGCACTTGCACTTCCCAGAACTGAGGTCGCACGAGCCGTGGGCGTCGCCGCTACACTGCTGACCGCCACTGTTCATTGGACACGCGATACCCGAGCAATCGCTGCCAATGTACCCAGGGTTGCACTGGCACGTCCCGTCGGCGAGGAGCACGCCCGAGCCCGAGCACTTATCTTGTAGCATCTGACAGAGTTGCGTGCCCAGGGGGCACTGGAGCTTACCCTTGTAGCCAGTGACAGTGATGGCCCCACCTTCCAGGGGACAATTGACGTCCTTGCCGCCGATCGAGAGCTTGAGACTCGTGGCCGTGCAGCCAGCAACTCGATAGCAGGTCGTTCGGAGGTCGGCCGTGTCGCTCGAGCGCTTGCTCAGACTCGACATGAAGCACTTGCTCGAGAGCCCTACCTCTTCCATGTAGTTGTCTGTGTCGGCGTACGTCGCGACGCGTCCAATCCCTCTACAATCCCCGTTGCTGTAGGCGCGATAGAACGGACAGTAGTCGGCATACGTGTCGCGGCCGCCGAACTTGGGGTCCTGGAAATATTGAAAGCCTGCCGGGATGCTCGAGCTGTAGCTCGCTACATTACAGTACCCTTTCGAGCTGTAGTCGGCTGTGCAGGCGAGTTGCGATGCGTCTTTGCACGCGTACCGGTCGCTCCACTCGGAGCAGAGCGACATGGCCACGCCACAGCCCTCCATATACCCCCAGGGCAGGATCTGTGCGCCTTTGTAGCTCACTTGGTACCACCCGCTGTCTTCAAAGAGCGCGAGTGTGAATGCCGAGTACACCGGGTCATACGAGCTTGTGGCGCTCATGTACTCGTTCATGACCATGCGCTTTTCCCAGTGAGAGCTGAAGTCCGCGCTGCCCTTGTCGCCATTCTCGAGCTCAAGGCCGGCGCCGACCCAGTTGAAGCAGTTGAACTGTCGCTTTGCCTGCTTGACGACGTTGGGCGTGATGATCTTGCTTACTGTGACACCACCACGACCAGCGACCTGCGAGACGACATTGTTGTACCCCCAGAGCTTCCCATTGAGCGGTTGTCGGAAGTCATAGAAGCGACTCTTGGAGAACACGAGCGCATGGGTCATCTCGTGGATCGCCGTGGCGATCTGCTCGTCACGGCTCGCGGGTGTGCTCGGGTCGAGCTTGCCCGGCCCAAAGTTCGCCTGGCCGGAGATCGGTCTTCCATACTGATCGATGCTGCACGGCAGCGCCCAGGCGATCGTGGCACCAGTCGTCGGGCGACCAGTGACATGGAGCAGGTAGTCAGCGTTCGCGACCCCCTGGGTTTTATACGAGGGGGAGATCGACTGCGAGCAGCACGCCCACGTGGCGCTCACAGAGCACGTGAGGCCCTGGACGATAAGGTTCCCGACCACGCTCTGCACGGAAAGCGTGTTCTCAAAGTAGTCTTTGATGCCTTTGAGCAGCACGGACACGATGAAATCTTTCTTGGCTGGCGTAAGGATATCGTCCTTGGAGCAGTTGTACGACTGGCCGTCGACGTTCACGATGTCCCCTTCGTTCATGCACATGAAGCCGTCGTCGCTGCTGAGCTTGGAGAGGTCGAACGCGATCCGGATCTGCTGGAATGCGCTCGTTGGGGATGGGGTAGTGCTTTGCAACGCGCGCTTGTACGTTGACACAGAGAGGCCGAGGGTATCGAAAAAACCCTCGACGACCCAGTTCTGCTGATTGATCTGCTGCTCAGGCTGCGGCTGCTGTAATCGCTGCGGACTGACGATCGAGATCTGGTCGACTGTTGATTCAAACTCGTCGGCTTTCTCATCGTGGATGCAGTGGTGGTGCATGCTGCGCTTCCGTTGTGTGTCGCCGGTATACGTCGAAGACGAGGTGCTTGCCGAGACGGAGTTGATCGAGAGAAGCAGCAGCTGCACGAGCAGCAGCAACAAGGCGACGTAGAGGGCCATTATGTTATACCTGCAGCTGCCACTGTAAGCAGCGTGAGAAGTTCAGCAGCATCTTGTGCTCTTGTTCTTGTGTTCTTTGTTGTCTTTGTGAAAAGACGACCTCTAAAGCATGCGACTCTTCACGAGTTCAATTCAAAGCGATTAAAAAATGAATCGCTACATGGAGCTGCACCATAGGTGCACCACTTGTTGGCTCCTCTGCTCATGGCCGGCTTTGTGTTTGAGTCTTCCATCTCCGCTCGCTCGTTCGTTGAAGACTTTGATGCCGTTCCGCCGAGGCGGCCACGATGAACGCTTGACAACGTTGCCTCTGTTGATGCTGCGGAAACCTTGTCGACGGGTCCAAAGACCTGGGCGCGGCTCTTGCCGTCCTCGTGGGTTTGCTCAGCCTCAAGCTTCTACTCGTTGGATCTTTCGCGCACGTGAATTATGAATTCGACGGTGTCAATCTGTCCGCTGCCATCCTCACCTACGATGTCCATCATCTTGAGCTCCTCGTACTACGGGTTCTTGCCGACGGCCGCGAGTCCAATGCGCAGCTCAGCCTCCTCCACAGACTCGCTGTTGTCCAGTTTTGAGCAGCTGCAAGACCTGCATAAAGGACATGATCACGCTCTGATCGACACCTTTGCGCACTCGGAGCACTTCAACGCGGCGCATGAACTCCTCCTGCGTTCATCTCCTGCGTCACCTCCATGCATGTGGCCACGACACCGACGTGGAGCGTGATGATCAATAATAGTTGATGTAGAGCACGTCGCTCCAGCCGTCTGTGGCCGCGCACCGGAAGAGCAAGACCATGGTATAGTGCAGGTATTGGAAGTAAACCGAGTCGTTATCGGCGTACATCATGTTGCCCAGGATCCCAAACACATAGAAGCAGAGCAGCAGGATGAAGCAGACGTACCCGTTCGAGACAGCTCACGCCTTTCACGGACGCTGAGACGATCACCTGCAGCTATGAGAACGCGCGCACGAGCCTGAGCATTCACAGCAGCTCATGCTTTATGGACTTGGGGGTCGACCTCAATCGTAGCTGACGCTGGGGCTGATGCTGTTAATGGTGATTAGAAGAATAAGAGCGAATCAGTGATGATGGAGTCGTGACGGGTGCGCGCAGTGCCACCCATTCAAGTTACACCACCAAGAGAGAGCAGGCTTGATTCCTACCTGGCCTGCAGCGTCTTGCTGGCCTTCGTGTCCAATGCCTAGGTCGAGCACGTCGACGGACGATGCTGCCTCAGACTCATTCGTTGAATGCTGCTTGGGCGACTCGCTCTGCTCCCAGTCAGTGCACGAAGAAGGCGAGGCCAGTGGCTGGTGCTGCTTGGCCACTGACTTGTACACGTAAACGGACTTCTTCTCCGTCGTGGTTGGAGCGCGTCGCGTGGAGCACGAGCTTGCCACATCGTCCGCCGATGGACCGGGAATGTGTGGCTCTTGCCGAAGTGCTTCTCGTCTGGGCCGAGCGGGCTAGTAACCGAGCTCGTGTGCGGCTCGATCGTGATGAGTACGTCCGTGACGACCGTCTGTTCGTGATTGAAGACAGCTTGAGACTCTTGGCACTCATGACGGCGTCTGTGGTGTCCTAGCAAGACAGCAGACCTGGGCACAAATCTGGAGCAACAACTTAGATAGGCGTTAGAGGATGCCAAAACGCCACAGCTCTCTCACTACGAGCTCTCACCACTGGCGCTGGAGATAACCTACGAGTCAGCGATGGCGCTGGGACCTGCGGGGACTAGGGCATCTGGAGCAGCGCCAGTGTAGAATTCTGGGTCTTCATGCTGGGCTTAGCTGGCTGGAACATGTCTTCTCAGCGTTGCGGGAACTCCTGAACACCGAGCTGCACAATCAGCTCCTTGTTCACTCGCTTGAGCACGAGCGTGTTGGTCTGCCACGGCATGAGAGTGACAGCGTGCAGTAGCTTCATCATGATGGCGATGTTGACGCCGTCATCGCAAGCGATCACGTTCGCGTAGTTGATCTGAAACTGCGCCATGCAGTTGAGCAGAACACGCCGGATGGCCGCTGCACTCAGAGCTTCACATTCTCGACCAGCGCCGCAATCGCGAGGACCTCCTCAATCTGCATCCAGTATACACAATAAACAACAGAATCAATGGGGTCAGCACTAGCAATAGCATGAGACACAACAATTCAGCAGCACCCGCACCTCTTCCAGGAGATAAGATTCTCATCCAATGTGCGTGAACACACATCGGAGTATAGTTCACGGGGTGCATCTAGCGACAGCGGCTGCGGCTGCGGGGGCCACGTGTGCGAGTATGCCGCGATGCTCAGCCAGCGCACTGCCTGCTGGTTGCGGGCGATAAACTGGAAACACTGACATCAGTGACGCAATTGGTTAAAGTGGTGTGCACCACACCATGTTAAGCATGTACTTTTTATGTCAGATATGTGTGTGTGTTTTATGAACCATTATGGACGGATTGGTTGCGTCGTTACAGCCCGGGTATTACCCACTTTATGCATTTTGGGGCGAAAGTATAGTGGAGGCAAGCTTATTTTTGGGGGTTGCATGGATTTGGGGGGCATTGAAAATCCTATGCAACAAGTAAAAAAGTATAGTGAAACCAAGTCATATTGAAGCGTTCGTGTCTAGCCAATCAGCGATTGCGACTTTTCAGATCAACTGAGTGCCAGCCTTGTTTCACTGAATACCAGCCTTGATAAGAAGCCAGTCCATGCGTTGGACACCTGCAAACGAAGGGTAGCGCGAGGATCAACGCAATCCACATGTGCAACTAGTACAAATTCTATTATACGCACGGCTGAGGGCTGCAGAAGAGGTACTTACTAGAATACTACAGGATGTTGATGCTGATGCTATCGTCCACCCAGCGAATACAATTGCCATCTGCGTCCCCTGAGAGCAGCTGTCGCTGGTCCACGCCGAGTGTCAGCGCTGTCACACTTGCGCGATGGTCCAGAAGCAGCTTCATGATGAAGAGCTGGCAGGATGGGACGACCTTGACGACACTTGGCGGCTGGCCGTCTGAGCGCAGCTCGGTGCCGATACGCATCGCGGTGCGCACACCACCAGCTCGCGAGTTGTTGACGGCGCTACTCGAAGCAGTCTGCGAGGGTGACAGTGTTGCATTCAACGCTGACTCATTCTCACAGCGCCTCGCCCGCTTTTCCTGTTCAATGTCAGACGGGTACGAGATTCCCCACAACGCGATTGTACCGTTCGAGTGGCCCGTGACAGCCACGACGCCGTCTTGCCACATATCGCAGCGCGTTGAGATGGCAGACGTCTATAACAAAAGCAGTGAAGAAAGAGAAGAGTTAGCGGAGATAGTCGTCTAGAACGAAAAATTTGGCACCGAGTACGTACAATTGCACTCAGCCCGCACGCCACAGTGCTCGTGGCCGCCAACAAGTCGCCATTGATGCTCCAAACGCGCACTTCAGTCGTTGTGAGTGTCAACACATTGCCGTTCGCGCTGTTGATTCCAACTCTTGCGACCGGTGCACTGTGCCCAGTGAGTTCTCGTAGGAACGTTCGTGTTCGCAGATCCCAGAGAATCACGCCGCAGTCGGTCGAGCCGCTCACAATAAGGTTAAAATCCTACAAGTCATATCAAATAATCACAAGAGCTTTCATCAGTCAACCAGATCAAGCCACTCTCAGATCTCAAGTTCAGAATTTCAACAGTACCTTGTTGATCGCGACACTCACGACCGCGTCGTCGTGGCCCACGAGCTTTGCGACCTGCTTAAAGATTCGCTGGCCGCTCACCTTGCGGCACTCGAGCACGTTCACGACGCCATCCTGGCCACCCGTGACGAAGAGCAGGCCGTCGTCCGAGAACGTTGCGCAGTTGACGCTGCAGTCGTGCGCGCCTTCGATCACGCCGATCACTTTGTTCACTTCACGGTTCCGCGCCGAGCTCTGATGCACACGGAACTTGATCGTCCCGTCAGCACTCCCCCAGTCGGCGTACTTGGTGAAGCGCGGCGGCACAAAGCTGCACTTAACACCGCGACACTGAAACTTGTCGTTTATGAGCTTCACGTCGCCGACAGCAGTGTCGTCCGACACTTTTGTGGTCAACGTCTTCTTGAGGAAGACGTAGTCCTTGCCGATCGCAACCAGTGCTGGTGCCAGTGGCGCATGCCACTTGACGTATGCCTCGATGCTGCTCAGCGTGTTGCCTTCGTACTGGTGCCCCACCGCTGACACTGATGCTGATGATGGCGAGAGCAGTGTGGGCACCTTCCGCTGCGGGTGAGGAGTCGAGAAGATGCGTGACGGTGTCTGGCCAAAGTTCTCGATCTGCGACAACATAGCGTTGCGCATCACAGGATCCTCGATCTGGTCAATGTCGATTGTGCCCTCGTAGGTCACGTGCATGAACACGTTCTGCGCGTCCAGTGCCGCTTGGCCGGTCTGTTTGACACCAAAGATCAGGTCAATCCAGTGGTGCAGGTGCTCCGACACGTACTTTGACTCCAGCGCGCGTCGATGTACGCGAATGAACTCGCGCGGATCGCCATGTGCCCATGGTGGCAGTTTTACGTGCGAGACGACTTCGCCACTCTGCGTCGTCCCAAAGTCGTAGTTGTTCGAGTTATAGAGGAATTCGGGCAGGAAGAAGAACTCGGGAATGAGTTCGCGCACATCCTGTAGGTTGTCGGTCGATGCTGACTTCCAGGACGACGGAATGTTGCAGAACAGGCGGTCAGCGTGGTCAAAGTAGCCACCTTGCAGCTCCAAAGCTAGCTTCGTGAAAGGCTCGAGCCGAATGAGGTAGTTGACGACATACGCAGAGCAAGAGTAGTGCGTGCCATAGTGGAACGCAGGAGAGTCCAGTGCCCCAGGGCCAATGTCGCTCATCGCAATGTAACGCTCTCGAAACTGGGCTGCGCGGTTCTCGCCTAGTGCTCCCATCGGCTTGGTCAGATCTCGGAACGTCGCTCTGTCATCGAAATCCAGAAAATCGCTCTTGTAGTCAGCAACGACCCAGGGAAACACGGGGTACTGCGTGATGTCGTTAAAGCTTCGGCCTGCGAGTGTGTTCAGGTGCATGAGGTACTCGAAATTGGAGATGGATCCACGCAACCAGCGCTTCGTGAGAGCCTGGCGAATTCGTTTGACAGACAGCGACAAGGCACTCGATCGTAGCAGCGGATTCCAGAAGATGCTGTTCACAATCGGCATTTGGAAGATCACCTTAATGATCTCCTCGCGCTCTGTATGGGACTCGAACTGCAGGAAGAATGTGGACCCAAAGACATCGAAAAACTCGATGCCAACCGGTCGAAGCTGGTACTTGATGCGCGAGAACTGCTTTACGTGCACGTACTTGATGCTCCAGCGCTTCGACGCGCTCTGAGATGATGACAGTGTGTTGCTCGATGGTGACCCCTCTGGTGTCGCAAGAAGCGGGACGACAGTGAATAGTTGGCTTGTTGTGTTCTTCGAGTGCGAGAACTGGTTGCTAATATCTGCGAGCGTGTTGCGAATCAGATTTTTGGTTTTCTTTTTCCCGGACGCTGCTCCACCACTCGTCTTTTCGCTTGATATGTTCGGTTTTCCAGGAGAAAGTGGAATATTGCTGCTGCTTTGGTCACCACCCGATCCCGTGCCAGTGGATGGACTCAATGGGTTCCCTCCTGGTCCGCTACGACCACCAGTCATGGTTGATTCATGCTCGCCGACGTGGTTTACCTTCTCGTATCCTCCGATAAAATACAGTGAGTGGCGACAAATGGCGAAGATGCCTTCGATCTTGTCCATACCAGCAATGTAAGTGGCATTGTAGCACCGAAGCGGAGGGTAGTCGTCTCGCTGGAGGAATCGAGCCACACCGCCGTATACGTAGTCGAGCGAGCTGTCCAGAATCTTGTTGTCGTTGCTCAGCTCAATCTTCTCAGACGCTAATGCTATAGAATTGGAATCCTCGTCTTGCCCACCTGGCTTGTCAGCTGCCTTTCGAAGGAGTACTCCACTTCCGCCCCGAGTCTTCTTTTCTTTGGAATTATTTGAACTTGTTCTCTCCTGGTCGTAGCCAATATCGCCGTCTTCACCGCCCTCTTTATCCAGTGCGTCATCGTCTGAGTCGTCTGCGTCATCTCCTCTCACCTTGTTGCCCACTGGAACCTCGTCATCTCCTCTCACCTTGTTGCCCACTGGAACCTCGTCATCGTCTTCTTCATCCGACTCGAGAATCGAACAACTTAACGTCAGGGAAGCAGGACTGATAGTCATTGCAGTCGACTCCAAAACTGGTGTGGGAACTGTTGGAATCGCTGTCTGCATGAATTCCGAGTCTACAATGTCGAAAATGGTTGACGGGATGGAGTTTTCGACCGGGTTGACTTCTGCTACCGAGATGAGGCGCTCGATCTCAGCTGCTGTAGCCTCAGATACGGGATTTCCAGCTGGACTGACAATATAGAAGGAAAACACTCTGCGAGCGAGGGCTGCAGGTTGAAGCTGCGTAACGCTGCTCTTGATGTCACCTGAGCAAACAGCACCACACTATCCGCTGTTAGTAGCATACACTGTTGAAAATCATACGAGTGAGCCATAATCGCTCTTACCTGAGATAAAGGCCTCTCTCGTTCGCCCAAAAGCCGAGCGGTTGCAGATGTCGATCAAGGCTCCGACAGCATTGAATACTTGAGTATCATCGCCAGCTAAGTGCGTGCTGCGCTTGAACAGAAATTCTCGGAAAACTTCCACTGCATCGTGGAACTCTCTGCTTCTTTCCAATAGGTCGTCGCTCCCACCATCTCCTGAATTTTGTTGAGTACTAACAGCTGTGTGGTCATTCAAAAGCAGCTGGAGGTCACGCTCAGGATGGGTCGAGGTTGTGTTCAGTATCACATCGTCACTCGTAGGCAGCTCGCCCTTCTTATCGCCCGCGTTCCAGCTTTCATAGCTTCGCACAAGTCGAAGGCGCATCCGCTGGGGACCTTCCGTGTAGTCCAACTGATGCTTAAAGCTGTTCTGCTGAAAAATGCTGCGCTCGAGGTAAAACGATTTCGACTCCGTGTCTGCTGAAGCGACGCCAGATGCAGTATGTGTAGTCACATCGGCTACGGCTGGCTTCTGCAGCCGCTGCTCGCTGGAAGAGAAGACTTGCCAGCCCTCCGTTTGCCACACTGATCGGGTGTGCAGAAGCTGCAAGAGCGTCGCTCTCCATCGCACCTGAGCATCAGCCATCGCGTCGAGCGAACTCTCTCGCAGGTTACTGAGCTTGAACATTGTTTTACGAGCCGCTGCTTTGTAGCCACTCATGTTGGCATCTTCTCCAATCGTAGAGCTCGCGCCAATCGATTTGCCTCCTTGCTCGGAGTCAAAGTACATTGTAAAGTCAACGTTGATCGCAAGCTCATTTTGCGAGAGTAGTCGAGTGGTTGAGCCGTTGGTGCTCACTCTACGAACGCAGAGGCACGAGAGCAGAACTTCGACCAGGTGCAGGTAGATTGGCTCAGTGCGTATGAGTATCAAGTCCTTAAGGAGATCGTGATTCTCTGTCAGCCAGATGTGGAATTGAAGCCAACTGTCCCGGTTGTTGCTCGCTGCATCGCCTCTGCTCGTTGTCGCAGCCATCAGACTTGAAGAGTTCTCAACTCGCGGCGGAAGAACGTGCAACAAGCGCTCGAATCCGCCATGGAACACGTCAATCGTTTCCTTCTTGTTGGTCGTAATGTTTTGCAGCAGCGAGACGCGCGGCTCGACGATGAGCAGTTCCTTCAAGACGCCCATACGCTGCTGGATCAGGAACTGCCAAATCAAAATGGATGAGTGTCGCACGCTTTCCGAATCGTCGAGCAGCATCCGAAGCAGTTCTGCCGCGAGAGAAAGGATAAAGCTTCGGTCGGACTCCGAGCCAATGCCGAATTCCTTGTGT
Source organism: Globisporangium paddicum (assembly GCA_023334015.1). NCBI lineage: Eukaryota > Oomycota > Peronosporomycetes > Pythiales > Pythiaceae > Globisporangium > Globisporangium paddicum. The sequence goes on from JAASFV010000083.1 coordinate 22,614, forward strand.
GCATTCGCGCTCAGACTGCGCATTCGATTCAGACGACCGGAGAAGCCGCCTTGGCTAGGCGGTGCGCTGAAGTTGTTGTTAACGCTGCTGGTAGCATTGATACCTCCACTAACACCGGTGTCAGTTGGTGTATGGTGGTTTACAAATGTCCCGCACACGATCACGCTTGAGCATTTCGTTTGCTGCACCAGCAGATGCTTTGAGCCCACGAGACAGTCCAGAAGTCGCTGAGGAGGAGCAGTGCCACGATGGAACCCATTCAACTCGTTCAGTAACACTGTCTGCGCACAATAGACGAGGCATCCGTAGACGAATTGCTGGTCTTCCGCGCCAATGAGATGTGTGATGTGCGGCTCGGAACACATTCGAACAGAGCTTAAGAAGAAAAACAGCACGTCTGTCCCGAAGCAGCTCACCGGTCCATTAAGACCCCCGCCACCAGCGCTATTGCTGCTCTCTGTGCGTGCCTGGTCTGCATTGTTTCGTGGAGAGTCGGGTGAGCCTGGTTCTGTGTCATTCATGACACTATGGTGCTTGCTTTCATCGACCAGATACCTCGACAGCGCGACTCCAAGCGTGCACACATTTCGCAGCACCATGAGCGAGCAGTTGTCGGATAGTGCTTGTGTACTCTTCAAGATGTGGATCAGCAGAGCCAGCCAGCATTTTTGGCCATCGGCGAGGGCGAACATAGGTGTCGCTGGCGTGAGCTGAAGGATCCCATCGTCCAAACACTCCAAAAAGTACATAATGAACGAAGCGAAGTCGTCTTTCTCAAACAGACTCCGACTCAGCACTGTTTTCAGCAAGTCAAAGCACGCAACCGCTAGCTCACCCGCAAAGGTGGTCGATGGTCGGCCAGAGATCAGGCAGCCCAAAGACTGCTGTAATGTTGGTGGTGCCGAGTCGGTGTCGCTGGTGATGGAGCTGTCGGGACCATGTTCACATGAATCTTTGTCGATTGAGATCCGCTGCTGCTGAGGCTGGCAAAGCAGACATTGCACAATGATCCGGAAGATTGTGCTGCTCGAATTGCACATGGTGATGAAAAACGACTCGTTCACTTCCACCTGGAACGTGAGTTGTGCAAGCACAATCACGTTCATTGTCTTCGCTGGTTCGCTTTGTACTTCACAGTTTCGCAGCAGCAGGCAGCCAAGGAGTTCCCAGACTTGGTCCACGCAGTATTTTTCAGGCGACGTGAATGGGCATGGCGTCGGCAGAGCGTATTGCTGGAGTCGATTGCTTGCGCTCGTCACCGGGTCATGGTACTTGGTGTCCTTGATCGCAATGTTGGAGATGTACGCCAATATCGGGATGTATACATTCGAGTCCATACTGTAGCTTTGAAGCGAGCGCTTGAACTTGAGCAGTAAAGCCGTGGACGAACTCTGGTGGAAAAAATACTGCGCGAATGCTGGGTACACCTGTGCAAGCGAGAGCAGGATTCGAAGTGCAAGAAGCATTTCGATGGGCGCGAACGGCCCCGAGTCTGTCCGACTGATCAACTCAAGCATGATGTTGTCGAAGCCATCAACTTGAAGAGGAGCAAACTGCGGAGATACACCGCCGCTACCAGCTCCGGCAATCGGAGACGTGATTCCTCCAGGTCCACCTCCAATAACTAGATCGACTTGCTTCTCCTTGCGCTTCTTTGACGGGCCACCTGATACAGGGGAGGACCGATACAGTACCGCATCCACGATCGTTGGTGTGAACAAATCATCAGAGTCAGCGCTACCACCTGTTGCCGCAGAAGTCGATGATGGAGATAAATTCTTTCGTCCAGCTTCCGCGTCATACTCGATCTCGTGAAGCAAGAACTGCAGCATGGCGACTCGAAATGGGCTCTCCTTGTGGTGAACCATGTCGTTCGTGATCGAGAGCAATAGCATATCCGTTATCGCATAGACATCATCGACGTGGTTTTCGACGTGCAGATACATCCGTAGAAGCGACAGTAGCCGTTGCAGCAGTTCATTGTAGCCAGCAAATGCGAAGTCGGGAAAACACCAGCGATGCTCTAGTGCTGTCGTCTTCTCAAGCGCGCAGTCTTCGTTGCATAGATCGGACACGTACAGCAAGATCCACGTCAGCAAGCCCGCTCGCCGCAATTGGCGTGCGTTGAATAGCGCGTTCGGATTCGCTGGATCAAGTACATCGAGCAGAGACACCACCAGTTGGCACTGAAGTCGCCAGGGAAGCAGACGCCGAAGTTCGCTTGATAGAACGATCTGAGAAAGCGCTGCCGAGTCGACCACGAGAGACAATTTCGTTGAGTCCATCGAGCGAAAGTGGTCTCGCTCTCCGCTCTCAGACTTGTTCCGAGCAAGGAAATTTCCTGAGATCGCGAATCGAACTGCTGACTTGAGCACTTTATCGTCAACCAAGTGGATGCGATCCACCAGTACACTTACAATCAGCGCGTACGCATTCATCGCGAGGCACTCTGCCATACATGACGGATTCTGCCGTATCGTGTGCACCAGCAGCTTCAGCAAAATGTTGAGCTCGGTCGACCGCCACGCGTTTTCAAGGAGTGGGAGCAGCATCTGCGTGATACCTCCGACAGACTGTAGCACTTTTGGCAAATCAAGAGGCCACGACCTCTCGGTTCCAACGAACTGGATATGCGTGTGCGAGAATTGGTTCTTCATCTGGATGCTGCACTTGGTATTGAGAGAGAAGATAACAAGGTCTTCGACGAGCTTAAAGGTGCTGAGCAGATGGAGAAGCTCAGCACCGAATGCGCTCATCGCACACTCGTACTTGATAAAGCTCTGGAACGCTTCAGCTTTCTGCTGCTCCTTGCGTGAACTCCCAGCTGCTGCTGAAGACACGGTGGGGAAGCGAAAGCCGTCCCCTGCGTCGTCTTTCTTGCTTCCAACCGCATCCGATATGGAATTCAGGTCGCTTGCTGCAGCCGCAAGTGCGTTGGCGACAAAGCCAGTTGACTCGTTCCACTGCCGTCGACTCGCTCGTCCAAGCTTTGCTAGCTGCAGGCGCTTTGCGACTCGCACAATGTCCACGTGTCGCTGCGTTGCTCGGTCTAATTGAGAGCTCGCGTACGCCTCGGGGCAATCACCTGCTGCTCGGTATGCGTTGCCGCTGAACTGCCCGCTGAATGACGGTCCCAAGAGGAACATGCAGATGATCGCATTCGTGCTCAAGATTTCTTCTGTAAACCATGTCGGACCGATACTCCACGGCATCGCAGGGTAGGTTCCACATATTTGGATGTCTTTGCCCACGAACGCCTGCATATTGCCCGCACTTGGCGCAGACGGGTAGCTCAGTTTCTTCGATGTCACCTCGGAGCCATCGATGTAGAGTGTCAAGGGCGAGTTTCCTACTACTGCTTTCCGATGCGTGAACGCGAGGTGGTGCCAGTGCGAGCTTTCTTCTTTTGCATCGTATAAGACGCTTCTTGTCTTCTCTGCTGTGACTGCTGGAGATCCAACGCCACCGCTGCAAGCCATGGGTGGCCCCTGGGCAGCACGAAGCAAATTGAGATCGATGTTCTTGAAGGTCGCGGAGTTTCGCTTCGAATTCGGGTTGATGTTGGGTCCCGAGCTCACGGAGCCAGTGTCGATGCGCAAGCACCCCGTTGCTTGTTCAAAGTAGATCCGCACAAAGCAGCCGACGAAATCGACCGAGTAGACTGACAGAAGACACACGTATCCTTCGAGCACGCTCTCAAATTCAGCATCAGATCTGGTTGTTGGCTTGGCAGACACAAATAAGAGCTCGTCGTCCGAGGATGTATCCACGAGGATGCCTCGATTTTGCACCGACTCGTTGCTGATGCTTTCAGATTGCTGCATCGCCTTGAGCCACATTTCGATGTCGTCGGTGGTCTTGCACTTAGCTAGAAATCGCTTTTCGTGCGACCAGAAGTAAAAGTCCAGGTCTCCATTGCAGGCAACTGCTGTCACGTCCAGGGTTTTGATTGGATTCTCGTTGCGAATTGCCATGGCGCTGTTGGCGAAGAACGTCAGCGTTGGACCCACAAGCACGCAGTAGCATTCACTAATAGCCGTGTCGTCTCCGTCCAACGCGACCGTGATGTGTCCCTCGCACAGAGCCACGCTGACTGTGGTATTTTCCGATGGTGATGGTGCATTCGAACCAACTGGACTTTGATTTGGTAGAGATGTTGCCGACGACCTCATCTGATTCGCGCTAGACGGCGATTCCGATGGAAAGCGTACCCAGCAGGCAAACGAATACCCCGACGATGGCGGCCACAGTCGATCCTGCGTGTTCACGATGTGGACGTATCCTGATGCCATGCGCGTTTTCACTTGAGTGCCGACCATCACTTGCGGAACGCGAGAGCCCTTGAACGCTTGTTCCAGCAGAAACAGACCGATTTCTTCGCTCTCCGTCGCGCCATCAGACTGTTGTCCTATCCGAAGACTTGGATGGTACTGGTTCCCGAGTAAAAGAGGCATTCCTTTTGCCACGATGCGCAGAAACTCCCGTAGTTGGAATGTCGATAGCTCTTCTCTGGAAAGCACCATGATGAATTCGGTCAGTGGTGCTTTCACCGGAGTTTCATGGACGTACAGGTAAGTGATCGCTGGATCAGCGAGCCACCGGAACGCTCCTGCATGGACGAGCAATGCCGTCTGTTTTTTCCTTGAAAATGTGAACTCGTCGTTGGACGTCAACTTCAGGATCAGCCTATTGAGCAACGCCACTGCTGTGCTCATCTCCAGATTTGGAAGCAGGCAAAATAGCGTCTGCACTGCGTCAGCATTCCGGATTTTGTTTCGAGGCGGCGACGTCCCGGTGATCAGCTCAAAGACGCGGTTGAGCACACTTGACAGATTATCGGTCTTGAGAACGCCAGAAGTCGCAAGACACGTCGCAATTGCTGAATAGCCGACCTCCGTCTTGAAGTACTCTCGATTTGATTCGTCGCCGCTCACTGGATCCAAAATTTCGATCAGTATCTCTAGAATCGAGTCCATCATGAGGAATTGCTTGCCGTCTTCGTCGTCGTCCAGCTTGTCAATGGACGAGAGAATCGCGATCAGGGTTTCGTGGCCCTGGCAGGATTTCCACGGACCCCACACGAAATCCCTACCTTTCAGAACTTGCTTCAGAATCGCCAACAGTAGACACTGACGCGAAGTTGACCTGCGAAACGCTTGTAATAGCTCCAGCAGCTTGCTCAAGTCTGACTCGACGCCAGATTGCAGCAAATTGAACTCTTCTTTCGAATCTGCCGTCGGTGAATTTGTATCGTTGGCTTGACTCGGCAGCACGGTGTCGCTCGCCCTGAAGTTCGAGAGCTCGATGAAGATCGAGAACACAGACATCACGCTGAAGCATCCTCGCAGCTCTTGTGGTCTTGGTATCTTCTGAATCAAATCACAGCTTACGAGAGCTTCTGCGATCGTGTACAGCGACTGGTGGATCTGCAACTCTCGAAACTCGATACAGAGGCGCCAGTTGTCTTTCAGCATGATGGCTGCAAGTGCGCTCCACGTGCTCAGGTAGAAGTTTACCCGCGACAGGTATTCACATCTGAGATTTCCATCCGATTCGCTGAGTGCCGCCATGGAGTTTGCGATTTTCACAAAGAATGCGTAGACTCCACGCTCAAGGACTCCAAAGCCATTGAGTTCTTCTTTGTACGCAGCCAGGCTCGAATTCTGCAAGATCTTCACGATACAGCCGCACAGCAGCAACGAAAGCGAGTGATTCGTTGGACTTGCATCTGCGTTCGTCGTGATCCCTTTGCTCACCCCACTTTCTGTTCTTATTCGCTCACTCTCTTCGGTCTTGTGTGCAACCCCACAGGTCACTTCACGGCTTTCAGATGCAGCGAGATCTATACTGCTATCGCGTGGAATCTCGAGCAGCTGTGCGGTGTCGGATATTGTGTACTCGACGAACAAACTGCACAAGATTGATAGCAGGTCTGTCGGAATTGGGTCTTCTGGCTTCGCAGCTGCACACACATACTCTGCGATTCGAAGCACAATCACTTTTGCGTCGTAGAACGCGATCCACGGCAGCTTCGTCAGAATCAGCGCAAGCGTCTGCGTCTTTGGCTCGAGGCTCAGGAAATTGTCGTAGTCGCTCGTGTACACGTGCAAAATTGTTGTCAAGAGCTGCAAAATCAACTGCTCATCCCGCAGCTTCATCGCATCGCTAAGCTGACCGTCGGTCTCGAGCTCACTAATACTTTTTATGAGCAAGTCGCGCATCGCGAGAAAAGCACCGACATTTCTTGCACCGCAGGTAATGATCGTCGCCATGTTTTCATCACCTCCGCACGCTCCTGAGAAACCGGTACCCAACGGCAGCAGCAGCGTGAACAAGTAGATCAGCGTCGACATGTCTTGCTCGGTGCAAACTTTCAGAAGGTGAACCAGAAGAGCGTATCCGCCGGAAGACTGGAATTCGCCTAAGAGCACGAGCGAGTAGCGGCACGTCTTCTGGAGGACGTACACGAGCGATTTGATCCCCACCAGTGCGCCGTATGACTGCAGACAGTACGTCACGTTTTGCTCAGTCGGTGATGTCGATTCTTCGTTTGGGTTCCCACTATTTGATTCATCCGAAAGCTGGGACAATAAGAAATCTTCACTGGTAGAAGTTGCGGCTGTTGTTAAATCAACTGACTGCTTGCTCAGTCCAAGTGCATCACTGACAGCAGCGGCAGTTGCAGCAAGCTCAGCAGACACAGAAAAACCTTCCAACCGATCTTGCACCACCGAGGTGCTGGAAGCCGTGAGCGCTTGCAAAGCCTGTGCTGCGTTTGCGGGTGTCGTTACGGTTGCCATGGTGCTCTTGGATATCAGCTTGACTGTTTTTGCGAGAACGCCGCAGTCGTGCAGGTACCACACTAGCCCCGCGTTGAAATTTTTGTCTGACACTGCTGCGAGCGCTTGACTCGCCAAATCGCGCAAGAACAGGGCACTCGGCGGGTATTCTTCTGCAGTGAGCTGAATGAGGTTCGGGATCTCACACCGGAAGATGTTCATGAGCGCAGCGTTCGATGCGATCGCTTGGACACAGCCCATGAGGAAGCCGATCGATCGCTCCATGTCCGATGACACCACGTTTGGCGCCTGCTGTGCATCGCCACCGTCCACAGCAGCGTCACCGTCTTCTCCCGAAAGCTGCGCACTCGCTGCTATCATCTGATTGAGCTCCTCTCTCAGAAGAAACACGCGGACTTTATCCAGAAAATCGAGCACCAGCGATGGAAACGCGGTTTGTTCGCAAAGGTGGGATCCCGCCGGCGATGCAAAGTAATTCTTGAGGACGACCGGTGCCGGCTCACCTGTTTAGGTTACACAACACTATTAGATCAGGCTTTCGCGACCTAGTAAGGTATTGTAGGCACGACTACAGTACCGTTTTGTAGGAGCTTGTCGGCTGCGAGAGTAATGAAGCCGCTCATTTGACTCATCTCGTACCGGAAATCAGCGTGCTCGATCATTTTTGCAATCCTGAAAAGGAGTAGAGAGACGTGGTTAGTTGCAAACACTGCACCCTTAAAGCATAGAGACCTCTCACACAACAGAACTCACACGACTTTGATTTTTGCAATCGCCTCGCGCATGAGGATGTCCAGATTTTGATTGAATACCTACATTCAAATGCCAACACCAAAGCATACACCAAGCGTTAGCGAGCCGTCACAGGTCTCCGCACGTTCAATGACAACACACACGGCCATCAGCTCACCTTCTCTGGGGTCTGGATTGTCATTACAGACGGAGGCGGCGGTGTCGATGGAGTCCGCGCTACGGATGTGCTCATGAAGAACGATTCCCACGAGCTACGCGGTCCGGTCCGGTAGGACGGTTCCCCAGAAGTGTTTGCGGGGCTCTGCATGCGCTTGGCATGGCTGCTGCTGGCGGCCGCGGACGATGAGGTGTTCTCGCGCGTCGCCTTCTTGGGCGTTGGGGCGGCAGAGCTGCTCTGCGACGTGGTCTGGCGGAAGATCCCGCCCCAGAGTTTCTTCATGGCGCCGCGCGCTCCTGCTGCATCGAGTTCGCTTCTTGTCGGCTTAAAGTGTTTGTTTGGTAACGACGCGAACTTAAACGAAGTGCAGCCTCGTTTAAGTTCGGTGCCAGTTTCTTTTAGCAAATTACAAATCTAGCAACAAAGGCCATCGGAGTAATACTGGATTATTAAGAAGACTACTTCCGGAGATATGCATTCTACTTTAAAAATTTACGTGGCTAGCCGGTGCAACAAACCGTATTTCGGTGACTGGACTCATCCTCCGTGCTTACCACACATGAAGGGTTCAGCTTGAGCCTCTTCTCTATTACACACCGCCAGCCGACAGAAACAAACAGCCAGAAAGAAAACAAGTGAGCGCTTGAATTTTTTTCATGCACTACGACTCATAGAGCAAACGCATGGTCACCACCTGCCCCATGCGCATGAATCCTGTTTGGTTGTGTGGCAGCAGTCTGCTCTATCCAAACAAACAAGGTCATTGCGACGAAAAAATCAGCGTGGGGTTGTAACTCGCGCGCTGATTGGCTGATCGGCGCCGCATTTCCCAGACTGTTTTCTTTTTTGCCGAAAAACTTCGCTTGATAGCTTCGCTGGGGAGCTCTAATCCAGCAACCGGCAAGTTCAAGCCGACTGTCCTTTCAGTAGGCTCGCAATGGGGCTTTCCTTTTCTCTACAACTATATCCTTTTTATTCCCAAAATACCCTTTTTATATATTTCCACGTTTTTCGATGATATCAAACCACCCTTTTTAAACTACGTAATAAAATTATTGCCAAAAAGGCAAGAGTGAAGCGTCCTCGGTGTTGCCGAATGAGGGTCCCTCGAGCGGTTTTGACTGAAAATTACCGACGCGAAACAGCTGCGTGGGAAACCTTTCGCCCCTGCCCTTCCTCTTCCTCGTTCCTTCTTCTTTTCGCTCACTCGCTCGCTCTCTCTCGCCCGTCTCGCTCGCTCTCTCGCGCGTTTAGTATCGGAAAACAAACAGAGAGAGTAGAGAAAAGCAAGCAGCCCAGCTCGCCTTCCTCCACGTCCACGCCCGCCCTACAAGCCAACGCCCGTCCCCTCGCGACGACGTGTGTGTGCTGAGCCGACTGTATTTGGTTCATTTCGTGCGCCGAGCGCCCCCCAAAAAAGGAAATCGATCCAGCAGCACGGCCGTGTAACGAGTGTGTGTGTGAGGCCAGCCACTGCGACGGGTTCTCGTAGCCGACAGACAGACAGAAGCACTCGCTCACTCTTCCCCCTGCTCACGGCTCGCGAAAGCTACCAGACGACGCGCTACGACTAGCAGGAGACGAGGTATGTTGTTCGTGTCTTCTCTCTTCTCCCCCCCCCCCTCTCGCATACCGCAAATAATGGGTCTCATGAGCTCGTCGCTTTTTTTTGTCATTATTTTTTTTGTATCTAGAAAAGCTACTTCTTCATTCATTCCATCATGAGCGGCTCGAACGATCGACGATGGAGCCTCGCGCGCGCGACGGAGTTCTTCAGCGGCGACGGCAAGCCCGACATGTACGCGCTCGCTCCATTTTTCCTGAGCTGTAACGGCCGCAATTCTTACTGGAAATGTAATCTTGTGTATGATATTTTCAGGCTGGACATCCGCGGAATGACCGCTGTGACCAAGGGAGCGACGGGAAAGCGTGACAAGTTCCGCAAGAGCGTGTCGCGATGTGGCGTCTCGATCTACGGACCAAAGCACTCGCAGTCCACTGGTACGGCCTTAATTTCGCTCGATGTTGGAGAACAAGCTGGACATGATCAGAAATCTAACCATCGTGACTTGTTTTTCTACAGCCGAGGTGAACGGTGCCGCTGGCGCTCGCGAGAAGATCTTCATCGAAGATCCGCGTGCTCCATGCCTTAACATTGATTACTCGAACGACTCGTACCGCCTGCTGCCGTCGTCAGAAAAGTTCTCGGCCCACACGGGTGTGTGCCAGATTCTCGGAACCAAGTGCATCCGCGGCGGCAAGCACCGCATCAAGGTTGGCGACATCATCCGCTTCGGCTCGGTGGGTCTTCTCGTGACCGAGATTGACACGGGCGGCGTCGGCCCGAACGACGCGTGCCTCTCGACCTCTGAGGTCAACAGCCTCATCCAGCGCGTCGTGTGCCACGACGAAGCCATGGTGGATGTGGACAGCGGGATGGACACCGACGACGACGCCGGCGAGGTTTCCGGAAACGACGAGTCGAAGCCTCGTGCGTCTCAGCAGCGGCAGTCAACCACGGCGGTCTGCTACGTGTGCTACGACGAGACGGAGGACGACAATCCTTTGATCTCGCCCTGCAAGTGCTCGGGTGACACCAAGTACATTCACCTGAACTGCCTCAAGCGGTGGAACACTAATGGCGAGAAGAACGAGATCTGCACGGTCTTGGACGAGAGCAACGCGCGCACGTGCTCCATCTGCAAGGCGCCTTACCCGTCGAAGACGCGTCTTCCCTCGGGAAAGTCGATCTCGCTTCTCCCTGACCGCCTGAACCCTCCGAACATCATGTTCCAGGTTGTGACGAAGCACTCGTCGTCGACGCTGAACCTGTCGACAAGATATCAGCTGAGCTACAAGATGCTGATGGACAATGACATCAACCGTCCTCTGATGGTTGGCCGTTCGTCGCAGTGCGACTTGGTGCTGAAGTACCGAACTGTGTCGACGATCCATGCCGAGATCCACTACGCCAAGGGCGAGTTTTTCTTGAAGGATGCTGGCAGCTCGAACGGCACGCTGCGGTACATCTACCGCCCACTGACGCTGCACAACAATCAGTCGCTCCATGTGAAGTTTGGCCGCACGGTGCTGTCCATCAAGCCGACGAAGAAGATCCGCCTGCCGCACTTCTTTAGCAGCAACAACCACATGCACGGCAGCTCGCGCATCGAGAGCAGCGCTCACGACGACGAAGACGAAGTCTCGCACTCGACCCCCAGTAACACTAGATCCCGCTTCCACAACACCCCTCAGCAGCCAGCGCAGAACCCACAAGCTCTCCAGACGCAGTTGCAGAACTTAGAGCTGTAAGAGGCGCGCCTTCTCGAGTACGGACTTCATCAGAAAGGACGATATCCACGCTGCTCAAGAGAACGACGCCACCCAGCCCTAATTTCCAGATGACTATTATGGCAGCAGAGAGGGAAACGACAAGTAAATATTTCCCAGCGCTGCTTGCAGAGAGAGACGAGAAGAACGACAACGACGAGAGGGAGAGAGAGAGAAAAAAAAAAGAGGCACGCATGTGACCAAGAGATGTTTCCTGATACAAGTGCGAGATGGAAAGCGTGGACGGTATGGGCGTGCATGTGTTTTTTTATTTGTAATAAATGAGATTTCGATTTTCAGCTTGTGCAGGTTTGGTTTGTCTGCATGTGTGTGGATCGACTTGGGCATGATGGTCAACTGACATTAGTGAATATGGCAGCAGACAAGCGATTGAAAAGCCAAGCAAACATGCCAACAAAGCAGAACAACCACATGAACTATTGACATTAACTCAGTTACCAAGACACGCCTTGGCAATGCACCTCCTCTTCCATCTCTTCTCTACAACGCGAACTCCATGTCTAATCGTCCGAGATGTTAGATTCCATGACGCTTCGAGCCATAGACTGCAGCATGGCCTGCTGGAAGCGTGCGGCGATGCGCGGGTGGTCCTGCTGCATCTTCTTGTACTTGGGTTTGCTCAAAAAGAAGAGGAAGCTCTTGCCCTTGGCCTCAGCGGAGAACTGATGGCGCTTGTTGAGGATCATCTCGGAGGCGCCGATGAGCCCGCCCTGGCACACGCGCAGGATGCGCTTGCGGCCGCGGAAGCCTGGGCCCATGCCTTCGTGCAGACTCGTCGGAAGAAACTCGTCGATCTTGCCGTAACCGACAAAGTACACGCCCGCCACGATCGCGCCAGCCTTGTACACAAACTCACCCGCCTGCTTCGTGAGCGACTCAATGTACAAGTCCCCGATCTCCTTGGTAAGGACGGCCGTCGCGTCGTCAACCTGGTCGAGTTCGTGCTTTGGCAGCAGCTCGTGAAGAAGTTGCATGCCACAGCCACCGTCACCATCGCGTGGTACGGTCTCGCTCAACGGAAAGACGCCGGCGTCAACGAGCAATTCGTCTTCGCACCACTCAAGCGCCTTGTCGACCGACTCAAAGACGAGCGAACCGGTCCCGGAGCCGTCTTCCTTCTCGATCACGTCGTGTGCGCGCAGCAGTCGCTCGACGTCGTACGGCACACTCGAGAATACAAGCACGACGCCGTGCTGTGCTAGGAGCTGCTTGGTCGCGTTGAAGCAACTGCGCACGGACGTGGCGTCCACACCGCGCACCTTTTCAAAGTCGAGGATGAAGAAGCGCGTGCGCAGCGCGCGAATGCTGCGCGGACTCGAGTTGAGCTCGCTGGAGATCGTGAACCCGTTGTGCTCGTCGAGCGTCGTAAGCCCCTCGTAATCGTTGTCGTCCGTTTCGGTGCCCGTCGTGCCCGTGCTAGTACCATTCTGTGGGTGATGCTGCTTCACGACGAGCGGCTCGGCCTCGTCGACGATGCGCGAGTGGCGGAAGGTCCTGAGTGGCGATGACTGGACACTCTGCGCCGCAGCGTGGGCCGCCGCAGCCTCCGAGGTGCTCACGAGCACGTGGCGTCGCACTTCCTCCATCATCTTGACGCTGCTGCCAAAGAAGATGAACCCGTCGAGCTCGAGCGTGACGATCGAGAGGCGCGCGGTCTGCAGTAGCTCACGCTCACGGAGATCGCGCTCGACGCGGCTGCGCTTGACCACACGACGCACCGAGGCGACCGTGATGTATGAGTAGATGAAGTTGAAGCCCGCGACGACGATGCCCATGACGATGCCGACGTCCAGGTTGTACAAGTTCATGACGATGAACGTGAACCAGACGATCGCGAACTCGCGGAAGAGCATCTTGTGGCGCGCGTGCCACATCCACTCCATCATGAGGTCGGCGGCGATGAGCGTCTGCAGCGCGCCAAAGAACACCTTGGGCACGTACGCGATGATCGAGAATGGACAGAGCACAATCGCAAGCTCGAGCACGAACACGAGCACGCCGTTGATGCGGCTGTCGAGGTTGCCGCGCAGCGTGAAGATCGTCTGCGAGAAGATGTACGAGCCCGTGAAACCGCCCGTGAGCCCCGAGACAAAGTTCGAGATGCCCACGGTCTGGAGCTCGTGGTTGTGGTCCAGCGACGTGCCGAGCGCCATCTCGATGGCGGCCACGTCGAGCGACGAGGAGAACGCGACCACAAAGTACATGGCGATCCACGTTGGGATGAGCTTGTCCACGAACGAGAGGTTGACCAGGCTTACGTCGTAGAAGCCGTAGATTTCGACGATCGAGCGTGGCGCCTCAGGCGGCGGGCTCACCCAGCCAGCAGCGCTCGCCTCCTCCAGCGAGATGCCAAAGGCAAACAGGATGCCGTAGAAGATGATAAGGATCGCAAACATGCTGCACGGGAGCACAGCCACGTGGTCGCACCGCGAGAGCACCATAAAGATACCGATGCCCGCAAGCACGCCGGGCATAACAAGCAGCAGCGAGTCCCAGTTCGCGAGCTGGATCCAGTCGACGGGGTCCTTGATCGTCTTGCCTGACATCATCGACAGACCCGCTTCGAGGCAGTAGAAGCCAATGTACGCGAGGTAGCCACCGACCACGGGCATGGGCAGGTACTGCACGAAGCTTGCGATCTTGAGTTTGCCCGTGATGATCAAGGCAATGCCCAACAGCGCAGTCGAGCCGGCCAGCGTGAAGAGCACAGTCGAGAGCACTTCCTCCATGGAGAACGTCTCGCCGTTGAACTCACGCAGCGATTGCACAGTCGAAGTCGCCATGGCCGAGAGGAAAATGAGCCCCGCGTCCTGTACTTGGCCGATGGCAAACGACAGCGAGCTTGTCAACGTGAAGCAGAGCTGGTGCACGGCGGCTGCATTGACAGAACAGCAATAATCGAGCGACAATAGCGAGTGTGTGAGTATCATCAGTTGCACCATGATGAAAACAAGAACAATGACGCACCTGAGACGAGCACGAGCTTGACGAGATCTGTCATGTAGGGCTGGAAGGCCGGGTCGCGGAAGATGATCTGCGCAAAGCTGATCATGACAGGGATGAGGATTACAGTGTTGAGCATCCCGTACATTGCAATCTTGACGCCGCGTCCGCTCTGCGAGTTGGTCGAGCTGGCGCCGTCGACAACGACATCATCAACGATGGGCAGCTGCTCTTCCTCCTGCGCAGCGGACGCGCGGTTGAGCACGTTGTTGAGCAGCGAGCGGCGCTGGTGGTACGAGTGGCGCGGCGTCTTCATGACTCCGCCGGATGCAGACGGCGCGGCCTTGTGTCGCGGCGGCATCTTCTTGGCTGACAAAGACGCCGGCGGCTGCGTACCGGCGGTGTAGTCCACGACGCGGAACGTGGGCAGGAGCGAGCCGTACTGCGCGCCGTCGAAGGAGCGACTGGTGCCCGTGGGTGACGGTGCCGACGGGTTCTGCCAGTGCGCCGAGGCCGAGGCCGGCGTGCGGCGGCGAGGCGTCCGAGCGGTGGCGCCGGTGCTGTCCATGCTTCTGGAGTTGCAGGCAGGGGCGGACGAGTGCACCGCGGCTGGCGTGATGCGGAATGGCTGTCGCAGGCGCCAATGGGAGCTGCTCGCGGTCTGGAATCAGCCACCACCAGCTGTTTTTACCACATTGGACAAGTAAAGTTTTGCCAATCACTTTTGGCTCGCTGCTTTTCTGAAGCGAAGCCACGTTGCCGTAATCAGGGCACAGGAAGACAATGTTATGTGGCCCACATTTTTGTTTACAGCACTCTTTTTTCTAATGTGAACAGTCCATTTATTGAAATAATAAAAACTTAATGTGCTATGCTTGTAAAAAACATCCTTGAAGTTACATTTTACGAAAGCATAGAAGCGACTACAGTATGGTGATCGTCACAAAACGATGGTGACTCGTTTTGAGAGGTGGGTCAGGTGCTTTGATATGTACCTCTTTAGAATACACCTGCGTAATAAATCCCTTATAAATAAAAGATAAAGGTTTGTGCATTTCATCACTCACCAAAAGATGCTGGTGCTGAAGCGAGCAGCTCACCTGCGGACCTCGGCGCGACGCCACGTGCTGGCGCGAGCACTCAACGCCAAGACACCGGACCCCAGTGAGACTGCAGACAGCGTGCCCAGTGACCGCCTTCCGCGCGTGATCGGCGAGGACGCCGTGTTCGAGAATCCATGGCTGCGCCTGAAATCGATCCGCTTTCTCGACCAGCAGGGCCGCGAGCGCAAGTGGACGGGCATCGAGCGCACGACCACGTACCCGACGGTCGGAACACGCTCTCAAGTAGCGACAGGTGGTGATGACTGCGTCGCCAGTCCTGCGCAAGACGATGACGAGACGTGCGACGCCGTGGTGGTGTTTCCGTTCCTGACGCAGGCGAACGCCGCGCCGCAAGTGATCCTGATCCGCCAGTTCCGCCCGCCCGTGGGCAAGTGGGTCGTCGAGCTCCCTGCGGGGCTCATCGACGGCGACGAGGACCCGAAAGTCGCCGCCTTCCGGGAGCTCCACGAAGAGACTGGGTACGTGGGCTCGAGTGTGCTGCACATGGGGCCGCCCATGGTGAACGACCAGGGCATCACGAATGGCAAGTGCCGCCTGCTGCTCATGCAGGTGCGCCTCGAAGACCAATCTATGTTCATGGAACAACATCTGGAGGAAGACGAGATGATCCAAGTGCTGCTTGCGCCCCTCGATGGCTTAATACCGTGGCTGCTGGAGCGCAAGGCCACCGCAGGCGACGCGATCGACGCGCGCTTGTACTCGTACGCGCTCGGCTTGCTGGCAGTGCCGCAGGGCATCCACTCGAAGCTCGGCTGATAAAAAGACCACCTGGTTGTTTAATTGACCTCTATGTTGGAAATTTGGTTAGGAGATGACGCAGTTCGTGTCGGCGTCGTCCGTCTTGGGGTTGTTTCTCTGCTCCGCTCGCTCCTTCGCGACCTCCTCTGCTGCTTTTTTCTTGAGACGCGCCTCGCGCCGCAGGAAGTATCCCGCCGACGAGTGGAGCTTGTAGTGCTGCTTGCGTCTATTGGCATAGAATAATAATTGTCATACAACACCAAGAGCTCAATTGAAAAGAAGCCAATGAACGCACCTCTGGATGCGCTCCTGCTCCTCCTCGATGCGCTCCTCGACGATGTGCATACCGTAGTAGCGGTTGGGCATACTGCTGCCGCGTCGCGAGTGCACGCCGTAGTGGTGCGCAATCCACACCTCCTCGTCGATGCCGTACATGCGCCTTGCCGTGTAGTCCGGTGCGCCCGTGTAGCCCCGTGCCGCGGCCTCGGCTGCAGCCTGGGCGGCGTACGGATGCATGCGGCCACCGCCCGTGGACTGCGGACCAAAGCTTTGCGCTGGACGGGAGGCGTCGTACTGGCGCCGCGTGTTGGCGTCCGAGAGCACCGTGTGCGCCTCGCTCACGTTCTTGAAGAGCTCTGCCTTTTTCTATCAGGTTTTCCAATAGATGAGCACGCAAAAATGCCCTTCTATAAGTACGACGATTGCATGCGCACCTTGTCATTGCCCGTGACATCTGGATGCAGAGTCTTCGCTGTCAATGGAGTGCATACAACAGCAGTTAAGCATAGGCACCAGTTACATATCTGCACGTGGGAAAGCGCCGCGGTTGGTTGGTTGACAAACCCAATCGGAAGTACGCGTCCTTGATCTCTTTCGCTGACGCCGTGCTGCACGCAGTCGCCACAAGACACAAGATACAGAGCGAAGCGGATGAAGAGAGAGAGTCGCATGAGCAGCGCTCGTCAGTTGTGCGGCAGCTAGCAGCCTGGAGACGCACCGAGTGACGTTGAGCAGGCGGTAGTAGTCGATCATCACAGAGCTCGACTGTCAATTTGCTATTGCCGGCGGTTCCGAAGGAGAACAGCACAGTAACGCTACCACTAAGTACGATTCATCTTGTTCTGGCACCAGATCAGATGGAGTATCGAATTGCGCTTATATCAATTTATAAAGTTTTTTATGCAGGAATCCATGCAAACTATTTGTATCGAGTTGGTCAGCAACCGGTTTTCAAATACCTGACCAACATTCATTCTCAACAAAATAAAATGAATTCTATTTTGTCGCGAATGAATGTCACGACATTCACTCACCAGCACACAAAGCAACAATGGGAATGCATCAAGCTGGCTCATTCCATGAGCACATACACGCCCGTTTCATCGACTTCTGCCCCCCTCTTCTGCTTTTTAGCTCTGTTCACAGCTGTAACGCCAGCGATCAGCAGTACCAGTGCTCCAGCGCGAACTCCTGGCGACAATTTACCCAGAGCTGATGCCGACTCGCGGGCGCTCTCGAACAGCTGCGCAGCATACGCAGTCGCACTTGCAACGAGGCCTCGTGCTGGCGCTGTCGCCGACACGACTGGCTCACAGCGACTCAGTGCAAACCCATTACTGTCTCCTGGGAGCACCAGCAGCGGCGTGCACGTCGTGGCCACGCTGCATGCCTGGCAGCACGTGCTCGCTCTGGGCTGCAACTGCGTCAGCGTTGCCGTGACTGCGATGACGCTGGCGTTGCAGACCTCGTAAAGACCTGGCTGACTCTTGCTAGCGCACACACCAATGTCACACGTGTTGGCCAGTGTCGAGCCAATGCAGGGCTCGTCGCAATCCTTAAGCGTGAAGCTCTTGACGCACGGGAGCGTCGCGGTCGTCTGGTCGTACCTGGTATGCGTGAAGCTGCAGCTCAACTGCAAGCTCGTCACAGCTGCAGTGATGGGCGTCTGCTGCAGTTGGACAGCGAACTGGCGCGCGATCTCAAACGACGAGCTCTTGCCATCGACGCGGAGGATCTCGACCCCAGGGCGGCCACCAACGCTCGCAACACACACGACACGACTCACAGCCATGGCCAGCGTTGGCGCGTCAACAGCCTGGAGCCCGAGACTCGGCCTGAAATTAAACGTGAGCTCAACGAAGTCACTATTGGGGACGTTGCAGAGCGCGCCGCCTGGATCTTTGAGTGATGGTGCCGTGGTCGTCTGGAACCACATGGAATTAAAGCTCTCACATACTTGCATGCGGCTGTGCACGTGGAGAATGACCGTGAATGCGAATGAACCTACGAGCCCGCACTGCGACCAGGCCTCGAGCATCAGCGTCGTCTCGGACTGAGCAAAGATGTGGTCCGCGTGCGCGCTTAGCAGCCACCACGTACTGTCCCCAGCGACCTTGTAGCGCCAGAAGACGAACTTGGCCGGGTCCTTCCCGCTCGAGCCGTAGCTGAGCCAGTCAGCGTGGAAACCCGACGTGACGTCCACGAGCTCGCTCACTTTGGCCTGGAACGTGCAGTTAGCGTCGTTCGTCTCGCCAAAGCGACTACACGCAAGCGCGCGGTGGACCTGGGTCTTGCTCTGGAAGGCGAGCGACTGGTTCGCCGCAGTGCCCACCAGCTGACTGAGTACGTGCTCAGACTCGATCTTGATAGCCGAGCGGATCTGCGCGTCAGCAGTCATCACCGAGTCACCTCCGAACGTCAGGCACTGCGTGTAGCTGCAGGTTTCCGTATCTAGACCATCACAGCGCTCCGTGTCGTAGTTCGAGTCGCAGAGGAAGTCGATCCACTTCTCCTTGAGCTTGACTTCCAAATGGCAACAGCGCATGCATTGGCCAGCATTCACAGGCGCAGCATTCTGGAGTGCGCTGTCTGTGGCAAAGAAATCCTGATCTGCAGTTGAAGAGCCTAGGAAGTCACCCCAGACGCGCTGGGGTGAGAAGCACTCGCGGGCCTCGGCGAACGTCTTACCAGCGGAAGTGAACTTGTCCACAAAGAAGGGACGGATCTCAAAAAGCTGCTCGTCGCAGCGACTCGGCAGGCTGGCGCTGCACGCGTCGTTCGCAGCTTGCTCCTGGAACGCAAAGACCTGCTGGATGGATGCGTTCGCCTTGGCTAGGTTCGCAGCGTTCAGGACGGCAGTACACACACTTTGTCCCCGTAGAGTGGACACTGTTGTTGTCGTCGCATTGTCGCAGATTGCAGTTGGACACTTTGTCGTTGCACGTGGCCGGTATCTGTCTACAACCGCGAGACAACCGCTGCACGTGTCGCTGCGGGAGCTGTCGGAGGCCGTGGCCGTGAGCTTGAATTTACCATATGAGGCGATCGCGAGCTGGTTGAAGGAAGCCTGCGGGTCCTTCTGGTAACTTGTCCACCCGCTAGTTCTCTTACTGACCGAGGTGGACACTATTGAAGAGCTCTTTGGCTGGCACGAAGTGCCCGTGGGCAGCCGAAGTGGACGCTTTCTGAGCACAGTGTCGCTGTCGCACTTGCCCGTGAGCCCCAGGATCTTGAACAGCGCGTTCGCCACTTCGTCGCCATCGTAGATCGATGAGCTCAGTGGTGCTGCTGAGAGCATGAGCTGCCTCGATGGGTCTAAAGAGTTCTTACCGTCGTCAACGTTGCCACTTATGAGCTTGGGCACGGGCATGCCGCTCTTCATCAGCAGTTCTGGCAGGTTGCACACGCTAAGCTCGGCCGTGACTTCGAACTTGAATGGCCCGTACGAGTCCCAGACGCACTCGTCGCAGCTCGTATCAAGCGGCGGCGGATTGCTCAGCTGCCGGCAGCTCAGCTTGCCCACTGAGTCTTTTACGATTTCGTAGCCCTTGGCACACGTGCAAATACACTGGATGGTCCCCTTGGCGTCGGTGAACGTGAACGGGTGGCTGCCAGTCGCCAGCTGTGTCGTAAGACACGTGAAGCGCGTGGCCAGCAATCCCGATACAAATGGTGAGTGGGTGGACGCGCTCAGGTTCTCGATCCTGGTCAGGTAGATTGCGTTCGCCTTGGGCACTAGCGGAGACTTCGTAGGGTCGCCGACTTGGAAATTGTATGCGAAGGGCACCTTCCCGAGCCTTTCGTAGCTCTGCACCAACGCGAAGGCGTCGTCGTTCTTAAAGAACGAGACCACGGCCGTGGGCTTGGCCAGTAGCAGTGGCCACGAGTCCTGGACTGAGCCGTAGGGCTTCAAGGCTGATAGGCGCGAGCTGGCCAAGGCAAAGTTGGTGGTCTCGGCCAGGCTGGAACACGCTGAGCCCAACAGTGTAAAGGCGAACTTGAGCTCCGTGTTGACGCTGTCCTTGCGCAGTGTGAGCCTGACTCGTGAGCCTTTGATTCCCACGACCCAGTCCTTGATCCTGGCGATCGTTGTATCCGAAAGGCACTTGGAGATCGCGACGACGATGGTGCCCGTGTTGCCACCGCAGTCCTCGTTCGAGACCTCGGCGCACTTGACGATGGGGAAGCCGCCGTTCGTTGCCGGGCTACTGGCGTCCGCAGGCGGACAATAGCTCTGCAGCCAGCTCACATCACCGAGGACATCGGTCGAATCGATGGGGAAGAGCGCGTCGGCCGCGTACGAGCACGCGAGGTCGCGGTTGAGCTCGACAAAGTCCGCCTGGAGCACTAATGCGAGCGCTTGGACTACGAGAAGCACGACGAGCAGGTTGCGCAGCGGCATCTTGTCCCGAGCACGAGAGGATCGTAAATCCTCCGCTTACTCCAGCATGGCTAGCATGTCAAGCATGAACACTCGCTCACCACACGAAGCGCGACGCTTTAGAGATTGCGAGAGTTCCAAAAGATATTGTAGGGTTAAATGTTAGATTAGGTATTAACACGGGGTTAGCACCTAATTTAACACCCAAATTTAAACGGGCTAAAATAACCATAAAACACGGATTTACAGTGCACGCCAAAAAGTTAAGGACAGCAAAAAATAATTGAATTATGTGGATTTTTTTTCGAGTTTTGTGTTTGCGGACGAGCTTTTTTAGTATGTTAGAGAACGTCATCAGAACACTCTCGTGGTGAAATCGCAGCT
>JAASFV010000084.1:0-43518 GCA_023334015.1 Globisporangium paddicum
GCGTGGGGGGAGCGTCTCGAGCGTCACGGGCCACTGAGTCGCGGACCACAACCTCCACGTCGACCACCACCACTCCGGGATGCCGTGCTGCGCGACGAGTTGGCGGTGACGATGGAACGTCATCGAGAGCAGGTCGAGCGGTTGGCGCGGCAGGCTCGCCGGCAGTGCCTGGATGAGCAACGTCGCCGCAGGTGTGGACCAGGCGAGACCAGACGACCCGACCATCGACACTGCATACTGCTGCAGGAGCGAGATTCGCTGTCGTCGGAGGAACGAAGCTAGAGAGAAAAGAGACTCTGGCGGAAAGGGAATGCCTTACGATTGACAGTGGATTGCATTGCACGAAGAGCTACGCTTGGCGTTCAGAGGCCTCCTGGTCGGCTATTTAGAGCTCGCCGCAGTCCATAATTAAGACTTGCGAGCAACAGATAAGGTAGATGAAGGTTAGAGCCGCCAAGCAATTCACAGGCAGAGGTATTCAAACAGAGAGAGAGATCGTACCGAGGGGTGCCGCTTGGACCTGCTGCCCACCACTTTCATGGCCACGAGCACTTCGTGGCCCTTGGTCACCTGACAATTTTCACATCAAAACCATGTTAGCATTAGTATAAGAACATAACCATATGATTCACACAGGACAGCAAGCGACTCAGTAACATGAGCCCACGCGTCTTGAGCGTGGTGGTGAGCATTTTCGATTCGATTCGGGTCTTCGCCTTTGTTTAGGTACACCTCGGTAGATAATTAGGTACATTTGTTGGGCTGCATAAAATGTCCACTTTACTGTACAAAGCCAAATTTGACAAATGAGCATGAGCTCCACGCCGTGGAAGCTCGAGGCGCGGCGCTTGCTGGCAGAGCTCAACGAGTTCGCGACTGCTGCAGATGCGCTCTCGCGACTCTTTGCGGCGATTGATGGAGATGCAGCAGCACCTGGTGTGCAGCTGCTGCGCCAGCTGCTCACGTGGCAGTCGCTCGCGCAATCCGCACTCCCACTGCGCGCCGTCGTCGCGCACTTTGACACGCATGAGGACAGCGAACAAGCAGCAGCAGCAGAAGAAGAAGGCATTGCACTCAACCCCCAGCAGCCAGTCATGCTGCTGGTGATGGGCAAGCCGGCGCTCCTCTTCGCGACGTCGATCTACGATGAAGAGCTCGCGCTGCTCGTGTGGCGCGGGCTCGTGCGCTTCCAGCAGCTCCTTCCGCAGAGCTCGTCCCTCGCGCTCGCACCGCAGGTGTTCGATAATACGCACGATAGTCACGGCTTCTGCTCACTGCACTACGCGATTGAGGCACAAATGGACGAGTTCATGCAGCAGGTGGCCCAGGATCTGTTAGCAGCGGAGGTGTCATCAGCATCATCATCGACCCTGTATGACGTAGCCCAGCTCTGCCAGCACGTGACAACACAAGACGTGGTGCTGCCCATGGGGAAGAACCAGATCCAGGGCAAGAACATCGCTAGTGGCGGGTGCACGCTGCTCCACCTAGCGGCGAAGAAGGGCGAGCTCAACATCGTCAAGCTGCTCGTCGCGCCGCCATTTTGCTTGGACGTCAGTGGTGAAGATGGTGGTGGCGCTCTTGAGCAGCGAGACTTTGACGGCAACACCCCCTTGCAACTCGCATTGCTGTACAGACGTAGTGACGTCGCAGCGTTCTTACAGGTGCGTGCTGAGAGTACCAGCTATGTATTAGAACACTGTACTGATGTACTCTCTCTTGTTGCTGTCACTTATATAGACCTTCAGTCATTCTCAAGCCCCAGAGAGCTCCTCAGCAGCTCTCCAAGCGCTTCGTGAAACGCGAGACGCGTGCGCAAAAGAACGCTACATTGCGAGTCTTGATGCGCAGCCGTCCATGCTGCAGGCACAAAAGTTCCCAGCGATCTGGAGTCTCGACGAGTGCCAGCAAGTGCTGGGCGAACTTGACAAAGTCACCGACGACCAGGGCTGGTGCACACAACGCCACGCAGCGTATCCAACCACCGACATGCCGTGCTACCGCGTCGTGCCGATCGAGGCCTGGGTGTGTGGCTCGCTCATTAAGCGGCTCTTCACACTGCTGCATGAGCGCTATGCGATCCCCATTGCGACCAAGCAGATCGCGTTCCGCGAACTCTTCTACGTCAAGTACGAGGCGCGTAATGGCGAGCGCGCCGAGCTGGGCATCCACTGCGACGGGTCTGTGCTGAGCTTTAACATTCTGCTCAACGACGCCAGCGAGTTCACCGGCGGCGGCACGTTCTTCGAGGCCTCGGGTGAGACGATTCACATCACCCAGGGCGACGCTGTGGTGCACAGTGGCAAGGTGCGCCACGCTGGAGCGCCCGTGCTCAGCGGCAAGCGACTCATCATCGTGGGTTTTCTTGACATTGTCGACCGCGTGTTTTGATTTTTTTGCCAACAGAGTTAGAACTTCTGGAACTGGATGCCTTCGATGGGCTTGTCACCCTCGAGCACATAGAGCTGCTGGCACCAGTAGCGCTCGTCGTAGTCGTTGTCGTTGAGCGCGGTCTGGATCGAGATCGTGGCCTTCGCCTGTCAAATAATAAATAAGGACACACCGAGTCACTAGAAAAATAAGTACATTTGGTGCAATATCATCAGTGCGAGTTGGATGTACATAACGAACCCGTTCAAGCTCAAAGAAGAGCAATCGGTCTTCCCAGATCTTGTCGTACGTGTTCCCCAGCATCTAGGCAGTCATGGTGGACAAAACCAATTTCCCAATAAGTCCATAAAATAGGTACACAATCTTGGAAATTGTTGATGCGAGGCTTCCGTACCGCAATGAGCAAGTTGAGGAGCATGATCGTGCCGATGATCGTGTAGGCGACGAAGAACATAATCGCGATGGGTCCGCCTTCATAGATGCTGCCCCAATCCCAGGCACCCAAGCTGATCTGGTACACCGACAGGATCGCGCCAAAGTACGACCGGAAGCCCTCAAGCTGCAGGCAGCTTGCAAATAAGAATATATACTTCACACGGAAGGGCATTTCGGTGTATGGTGGCGTACCTGCAGGATGAAGAATGCGAACGCAAATCCGAACAGAAAGACTGCAAACACCAAGAGGAAGAGCGCGATGTCTTTGAACATCTGTCGAATACCAAATCGACACCGAAAAGCGTGGTTAAGTACACTCCTGACGCCCCTTATGAAATGCGATTCGTACCTTAAAAATCATGCGCACGAACGGTCCGAGCGTCAGGTTGCCACGCGCGAAGCGGATCCACCGGACGAACACCTGCGGCCCGACGATGCTCATGAGAGTGGTGCGCAGGTTGTACTTGCGCCACGTCGAGATGGCTTCGAGCGAGTCCTGGACCTCCACGAGCTCGAAGTCGGGCGTCTCGCCGTCTTTCGTTTTAGCAAATCGTAACAAACGCGAAATAAGTAGGCTCAGTGAAGAAATATAGCGACATGCATGGTATGAGCGTAACTACGTACAGTTCGGGTCCGACATCCCGACAAACTCGGTGATCAAGAGCATCCAAACGCACATGATCTGCACGAGATCGAACCAGTTCCAGCCGTCACGTAAGTAGGCTCGGATGCTCCCGAGCTCTTGACAGGATCGAATCTGTAAAGCAACAAGCACAGAGGATACACTGAATGATGGATAGATAGGTACAGCCAGCACGATATTGCGGATGGTACCTCGTCGTAGGTGTAAAAAACGTTTATAGCCGAGTACAAGAGGCGTGCTACGTCGCGCACGTACTCGGCAGTGCTCGCATGGATTGTGAAGCTGCTGCTTCGATAGCCACCGACAGGCATGCCCACCAGCGGGTCTCCGACGTGTAAGTATCTAAAATTCACCGAGAGCACACCAAAGACAGTTGAGTTTGATGCTTCATATCTATGGATTGCAGTGAAACAATGAAACTCACGTGGCAATGAAGACTGCGAAGAAGTAGACAAAGTAAAGATGAAACTCGGAGCGGAACGTCTGCCTCGCGAACGAATTCCACCTGGGAGTGCGCATAAATAAGTAAGTTCATCCTTACAGCAACATGGTTGTAAAATCGGTACGCACTTGTGGTCCATGAGCTGCTTGATCCAAGGGTGCTCCATGAGCTCCTTGTTCTCGGTCTATCAGCGCATCGCAGTCAGTCATATCCTTCCGATAATCAAACATTGCGATTAGGTACACTAAGCCCACTTAAATGCGCACACGTACCTCCACGACCAACGCGAGCGTCGGACTCCAGCCGCCCCTGAACTCCGAATGTTCATACACGTACTCGTATAAAATGCCCTTGGGCTCGCAGATGATGCTGTCCTTGTGCACTAAGTCAGACTCGGTGGCGGCAAAAACGTTCTGGACGCTCAGCAGCTGCTTGAGGCGGCGCAGCGTCTTGTAAACCTTCTTGATCCCACGCCAAATAGCGTTTACGAGCCACTGCTGCGCCTCGCGGCGACGCTGCTTCTGTCGCTTGACGGCCGTGGCGTTTGGTCCACGCGTGCCCTTCATCATGAGCTGCAGTGCGACGTGTCTCTCGCGTGCAGTCCGGAGCTTGTTGTTCACGACCCAGCGCTGGTTGAACGCGCGCACGTTTGCAGCCATGCTGCAGCGGAAGAGTGGCGTCCGGAATGAGTTCATGGCGATCACTGCGACCTCGGGCAGGTTTTGGATGAGTAAGTGAAAGAGCTTGCCTCTGTCGTGACTCTCTCTGGTCTTCGTCATCTCGGAGGCGTTCACGTGGTCGCCCACGAGCAGCACACAGAGAACATTGGGTTTGATCAGCGAGCTCCCAGGCGCTGTGCGAAAGTAGATCACGTCCCGTGGGTTGCGGTCTCGAAACAGAGGCGACGACGAGAGCGACTCGACGCGCGTGTACAAGCCCTCGTCCACGCCATTCGACGGAGGAGCCTGGCCCGTGACTGCTGCAGCTTCGGCTTCCTCTCGAGAGCGTGGCGAGACCGGGATCTCGGGCGAGATCACGGCTCTCTTGTGATTGTGAAATCGGTGGCCCGTCGCTGGCTTGCTGGCCTCACCATGCGGGCTCTTGCAATTTCGCCCAAACCACGACGAGGTGTGGCTATGGCGACTTGCCGGATCAGACGAAGGTGCTGCTGCTCGCAGGACGCTCGCGAGCCCGCCGGACGAGCGTGGCTGCAGAATTGGCATGACCTTGCATACCGCATTGCCCTGCGGCGAGTCCACGAACGTGCCCAGGATCGTCACGTTGTTGAGCAACGTGAGCGCCACATACCGACAGATGCGCACGTCAGCCTTGTTCTTGACCAAGTACAGACAGACCTCTTGATGCATGCTCGAGATCGCAAAGTGGAGTCTACAGAAGAGATAAATAGGTACATAAAATAAGAAAAATGGTTGGTAAATAAGTACACCCCAACATTGTCGGCGTGACCAAAGAAATCACAACATAAACAGACACACTGTTCACCTACGGGGTCTCGCCGGACTTGTTCTGCGCGTTGATGTTGGCGCCGTTTTCGATGAGCAGCTCGCAGAGCGGGAGGTACCCGCCCTCGGCGGCGTAGTGCAGCGGTGAGTTGCCCGATGCATCCCTGCAAAGCACAAGCGGGTGGCCACAGATGCGCAGTAGGTCCTGCAGCGTGATCGCGTCATCGTGGAGCTTGTCGAGCGCCTCAGAGAAGTGCGCGAACGGGACGCCGATCTGCGCCACGACGTCGCGCAGGTCCGAGTGCGACTCGCTCACGAGCGCGCGAACGCGGCGCAGTTGCAGCAGCAGCTCGAGCAGTCGATGCAGCAGCACGATACTGTAGCTCTGGTACGACGACTCCATCGGGTGCGCGGTCCAATGTTCGATGAGCTCGCGCACGAGCTCCGTGTATCCTCGCTGCGCCGCCACGTGCACCGTCGTGTGCCTAGTCGCGAACACGAACACGAACACATGGATAAGTGGTTAGCTAATCCTGAACCAGGATCGAAGTGTACTTAAGTACAAGTATCCATACTGAGCGATGCCATGGGGCTGCAACAAGTCGATGCCTCTGTTCTTTCTGCTGCGAAGGATGCGCAGGATCTTGGGCAGGTCTGGTCCAGCGAGTTGTAGGATGCCGTCCACCTCCGAGACCGTGGGGCCGTTGGCCAGCGGACGACACTTGCAGCACTCCTCAAAGAGCCTTTTACTCTGCGCGTAAAGGTACTTTGGGAGGCGGTTGGAGGACATAAGCTGGATCATATAGTACTTTTGCATGGCGCGGTTGACCTTGGCGGCGGCCCAGCCCTCGGGCCGCTCAAAGTGGCCCGTGGTGTCGCCGCCCTTGAGTCCGTGAACCAGAAACTTCTTGAGATAGTTCATCTTGCTCGCGTGCTCGTCGCTCTGTCTATTGTTGTGATGCTGGGAGGTCATGAGGTCCTTCGTGGGAGCCTTCTGCTTGACCATGGTGTGCGGGTGGCGCTTGCGCACGTTGGCGATGATCACGACCTTCTGCTGCTGTTTCTTTTTCTCCCGTAGCGCCTGCAGAAGCAACATAGTAGCATTAGCTACATAACGACTGTATGCAGCCCATATATTATTTAGTGAGCGTGTACCTTGTGCTGCTCCCTGTAGGCCTCGAGGAGCGCCGCGCGCGTCGGCGCAATGTGGGTCGTGGCGAGGGGCGCGGCATGCTGCTGCGCATCTGTCTTGGACATGCTCTGGGGCGAACAATCGCTGCACGTGAGGGGTTAAATATCGCTCAACTCCATCGATGTTGCGTCCATTCACGTGAACGAAGTGGCGCGCGTCGTTTCGGGCTCCAAAGCCACAAATGTAGCCATTTTCATCGGGTGAGTGCTTTGGCAATTTTAAATAGGTTCTAAATTGGACATGTTAGCATTCAAATCCACACACTTGATCAAATGCTACAACAAATAGTCAAACTAAAAAGGTTTATTGCTTCCCGCCATTTTTGCAGGATATCGTACCTAAGCGGGAAGCTCACATTTTGGAGGTGCTCAACTTGCAGCACCATGATGAGCGCCGATGCGACGGACACGGCGGCCGTGCAGGACAAGGAGTTCTTCTCGTTCCCGTACGAACCCTACGACATCCAGCTGCAGCTCATGAAACAGCTCTACGCCACCATCGACAGCCAGCATGTCGGCATCTTTGAAAGCCCCACAGGCACGGTACGTGCGTGCGTGTAAACATACCAGAGATTGAGCTCTGGCTCATGAGCTCACTATTATGACTGTTGCAGGGTAAATCCATCAGCCTCATATGTGGTGCACTGTCGTGGCTGACGAAACACACGGACGAGTACGGGCTGCTACGTGCGCCTCCAGCAGCAGCAGCAGCAGCAGAGGCCGCCTCGAATGAGCACGCGGCACCATCACCACCGCAGGCAGAGCCCAGCTGGCTCGCAGCATTCGACCAGACGAACGCACAGCGCATCGAGCAGCAGCAACAAGCTAGAGCTAAGAGCGCGCTTAAGGGCATCGAGAAGATCCGCAGTGAGCCCAGTGAGAACACGAAGAAGCGCAAAATCGGCTTTGCCTACAACCACCAAGAGAAGAAGCAGCGACAACAGTCCCGTACCTCAACTGTGTCCAAATCAGCAGGCGCATCAGAAAACGGTGAGGAGCATCTGGTCGACGCGTACGACAGCGACCGCACGGTGGCCCAGGACGCCTCGAGCGACAGCGATGCTTCCAAACCCTCGGCTTCAACAGGCCCACGCGGTGCGTATGGTAGAGGGGGTGAAGAAGAAGCCGACCTAGGCGTGCTCAAGATCATCTATTGCAGCCGCACGCATTCGCAGATCTCGCAGTTTGTGCGCGAGATCCGCAAGACGGCGTTCGGCGACCATGTGCGCGTCGTGTCCCTGGGCTCGCGCAAGAACTTGTGCACAAATCCGAGCGTCGCGGCGCTGCGCTCCGATGTGCAGATGACCGACAAGTGCCTCGACATGCTGCAGAGCAGCAAAGCACAGAAGACCGGGAGTGGCAAGAAACAGAAGGCGGTCAAGTGCCCGTTCTACGAGAAGGAGCTGCTGGGCCACTACAAGGACTACGCGCTGGTAGGCTACCGAGTACATGATTCGAATTGTATGCTGGACTTTGCTGACAACTTTCCAACAACCAACGGATGACTGGCTTGTAGGCGCACGTACACGACATCGAGGACCTGCACGAGCTCGGGAGCGAGATGTCCATCTGCTCGTACTACGGCACGCGCGAGAGCATCCCGCTGGCACAGATCATTGCGATGCCGTACGCGATGCTGCTGAGTAAGGACACGCGCGAATCGTTGGGTGTCGAGCTCGAGGGCAACATTGTGATCTTTGACGAGGCGCACAACATCATCGAGGCTGTCAACAGCACGTACACCGTCGAGGTGACAAGCAAGCAGCTCGTGGTCGCGCGCCGCAGCCTCTGGGCGTACTTCAAGAAGTATGAGAAGCGCTTCAAAGGCAAGAACTCGTTCTATATCAAGCAGCTGCTCTCAGTCCTGGAGCTGCTGACAAAGTTCCTGCGGCTCATGGGCAAGACCAAGGCTACTGGCGGTGAAGAAGCAGAGGATGGCGATGACAATGGCGCCAAGATGATGCTCATCAACGACTTCCTGTTCAGCGCCAAGGTGGACCACTTCAACATGTTCAAGATCATTCAGTACCTGAGTGAGAGCGGTCTCGCAAAGAAGCTGCTGGGGTTTATGGACGCAGAGACGTCTGCTTCAGCTGAGGCTGGAGGTGTTTCAACGACGCCAGCGCAGAGCTCGTTTGACGACGACGTGTTTGAGAGTCGAACCGTTTCGCCACTCCGGACGATCGAAGCGCTGCTCAAGGCGCTCACGAGCGCCGGTAGCGACGGGCGAATCCTGGCACAGCCTGCGAATGCAAGTACAGTGTACATATTTATACAGGGCTTAGGCAGACGATGGTGCAACTCTGTGAATGAACTAACCAGTGGTGGGATGATGTGTACAGGCTGGACAGGGCATCGAGGGAGCTATCAAGTTCATTTTGATGAACCCGGCGGTGCACTTTGAAGAAATCGTCCAGAAGGCGCGCAGTGTGATCCTCGCTGGGGGCACCATGCAGCCTGTGAGTTTCCTATCATCATTTTTACCTGGCATAGTTGCTGGTCACATCAACTGGCTGACACTGTCTCCCTCCCATATGACCAGGTCTCCCAAGTGATCGACCAGCTCTTCTCGTTCGTGCCGCGATCCCAGATCGACCTGTTCTCCTGCGGCCACGTGATCCCACCGCAGAACCTCATCGGCTTCAGTCTCTCAGCCGGTCCGTCGCAGAAGCACCTCGAGTTCACGTTTGCGAGACGCAACGATGCTGAAGCGCTCGACGAGCTCGGTCGGATCCTGCTCAACCTGTCGCGTATCGTGCCCGGTGGCATCGTCGTCTTCTTTCCCTCATACCGCTTTGAGGAGATGGCCGTGCGCCGCTGGCAGACGACCAAACAGTGGGATGACATCCACGCACGGAAGAGTGTGTTCCGCGAGCCCAAGCAGTCGGACGAACTCGCAGGCGTCCTCGCGCGGTACTCGATCGCATGCAGCTCCAAGACGAACTCTGTCGGTGACACTAGCGGCGCTGTGTTGTTGAGTGTCGTTGGAGGGAAAATGTCTGAGGGCATCAACTTTAGCGACGAGCTCGCGCGCTGCGTCGTCATGGTCGGCCTACCGTACCCGAATGCGCGCGACGCCGAGCTCATGGAGAAGATGACGTTCCTCGACAAACGCAACCCTGGTGCTGGTCGCCAATACTATGAGAGCTTGTGCATGAAGGCTGTGAACCAGTCAATCGGTAGGCATACTTATTGTGTACTTATTTGCAACTTTGTTGGTGGATTGATGTACTTATTTATCAACAATGTTGTGCTAATGATAAAACAGGCCGGTCGATTCGGCATCAGCGCGACTATGCAAGCATCGTGCTCGTGGACCATCGATACGCGAGCCCCATGGTGCGCAAGCGGCTGCCCGAGTGGATCCAGGAGCGCGTGCAGCCGCCGACGCTGGCGTTCGGCCAAGTCTACGCCCAGCTCGTGCAGTTCTACCGCTCAAAGGAGAAATCTTCAGCGTCAACACTCGCGTACAACTAACATAAACTCTGTTACCCTTGTAGTATTTTCCATTACGCCTGGTTTGTCTTGGCGTACTCAGCGTTAATGACCTGCTTGGCAATACCCAGCACACGTCCCGCGAGCTCTTCGTCTTCGTAGGACCACTCGAGATGGACCTCCCACTCAGGAGAGACCGAGACGCCAATGGACTTGACCTTGAGCCACCGATTGTCATTCTTTTCGATTGGCGTGTCGTGGAGCCACTTGCTGAGCGCCGTGTGAAGCGCAGCGAGCAGATCGCCTACGTTGGCCCGCGGCTGTGCCTCAGGCTCCTCCTCGTCGTCTGTGGACTCGGCGGGGGCTGAGAGCAGGAACGCGAGCGCGGACGACGGCTTCCGCGCGCTCTTCTTCTTGACGCGCGTCGATGGCTCAGGCGCTTTCTTCCACGAGAAGGCAAAGTTGAGTGCGTGGCGTTTCTTCTTTAAACGCCGGGCGCCATTGCCCACTGTCACGAGCATGAGCTTGCGCTTTGCACCTTCGGCGATCAGCATACCCTGCACGTCGAACGGATTGTTGAACATGGACTTGTGGATCCGCAGCGGGATCTCCATCGATGCCTGGATCAGCGTGGACTCGCCTGAATCATGCGAGATCTCGGATACCAATGGGATATCACCCCCAGCACCGCCAGAGGCTGAGCCGCTGTATAGCTTGAGGCGGTTGACGATGTGCGTCTTGATGAATTGCATGTCTTCTGGCAGCACGTAGTCAAACAGCACTTGCTGCCGCGGAGCTACGTGCGCCACGAGCTCCACGATGCTGCGCGCGTCCACTTCGTCGCCACACGGGAAATAGTGCACGCCGCACGTGATGTTCACCCCCAATCGCTTGGCCACGTCTTTCCGCTGCGGGTCGGCGTATAGCGAGTAGTTGACCGATCCGGGCGTGCAGTTTTCCGAAAGCACAATGAGGTTCTTCGGGTCCGTGGCGCACGCTTTGATCGCTCGGAACGAGTCTCCGTGCGCGATGCTCGCTGGCCCCGTGAAGAGCACGAACGGGCCCGGCGCCTGCATTTTCTTCCAGTCAAAAACTTGGATGGCAGTAGTCGACAAAACCGTCCCAGCTGCCGCCTCTCGCTGCGTCACCAGGTCCGTGAACTCGTCCGTGAATGTGCGACGCAGCAGTGGTGCGAAGCGACTCGGGTACACCATGGCTTCGTCTGTGACGTAGATGGGGATCGATGTATTAAGCTTCATCTTGCGCCAGTAATCGAGCAGGATCGTCATGAGCTCCTGGAAAAAGCCGAGCTTGTAAACGGGGACCACCACTTTCCCGCCAGCGCTCACGCACTCGTGCACCACGCGCATGAGCTCGCGCTCCATGTTGGTCTTTGTCTCGGAAACCGTGACAGCGAAGGAGCTTCTCGTAATGAGAACCGATGGCTCGAGCCGCGGGATCTGCGCCGGCAGCAGCACGCGACCGCCACTCAAGTTGAAGTCGTGCGCGAACAGGATCGTCGTGGCGCCGATCTCAATGTAGAAACAGCAGCCGCCCGCGACGTGACCCGAGTGATACGCCGTGATCTTCACGTGCTCGTTTACGGTCATGCGCGCTTTTAGTCCAATGGCGTGGGTCTTGCGGAACGCTGAGTGGATCTCTGCCGTGTTGTACAGCGACGACTTCTCCTTGCCATGCGCAGTACTAGTAACATTCATAAATCAAACACAGCATTAGTTTAAACATCTCATAGATAACCCCGCATACACTCGTAAGCCAGCAACGTACCAATACTCTGTGAGGTGGTGTGGCGCGATCGCGCGCGTGCCGTGCGTGAGGAAGATCGGCGGTAGCGTCGACGGCGGACTGTCGGGCGCGGCGACCGGAAGCACGCACTTCTCCGCCAGGAACGGCACCATGAAGCACGCTTCGGGGCGATAGTCGGGGACGAGCACAGCAGTGAGTGCGTCCGAACCGTGTCGCTTCATCGCCTCGCGCAACTCGTGCGCGTATCGACGCACGTGGCGCGCGAGCACTGGGCCGGCGCCCCCTCCGACGCCTGCACTCTCCGCACTGTCGTAGCCGCTGCCGTCGTCTGCTAAATGCGCAGCTTTCGAATCACCGCCGCCAGCAGACGCTGCGTTTAGAAGAGGCGTCCTCGCCTCCCCACAGCCCAGCAGCAGCGTCGTCGCGGTCGCGTCGTCGTGGAGCAGGAACGCCGCGCCATTGCCGAGCCGCTCGAGCGTCATGCTCATCTTTACACACGTTTCTCAAAATTTGCCAAAGGTGGAAACAAAACAGTTTGTACCTGGGCAAGTTTTGAAAAAGAGAAAAAGTAGCTTTTCTGGAAGGAATCGTTTTTTTGCGAAGCATGCATACGAATGTCCACGTGAAGGATTGCATTTCATGCTTTGTCCAGTAAAACCTCCACATATGGAGAGTAGGAGAACGGGTTGCCGCAACCCCAAGGCAATTATGCATATGCTCTTACTTTGCTGGCAAATCGTCATAATACAAAACGTAATATCTTTTCAAAGCAAACAAAAGCATAATTCAAATATTATCTGGATAAAGAAAGACCATCATACGACGAATATTATTCATACTGGCTGTTTAACAGTTAAACAACAACAAGTGTGTGTTGAGCGGCCACCACGTGCAACTTAGATATGCTCTCACCAACAGGTGCATTCAGATGAATTATTTTGGGTCCTTGCAGCATGCATCGCGCTCATTACGTTTTACGAACCGTGGCAGGCATCAATACCCCTGCATGGAAGTTCATGCAGAACAACACGTGACATAGACTTGAAACGCCTCGTGTGCTAATTTGTCGGCATGGAAGAACTTCCTGTTATTGTACTATGCTCTCTCGTCCAACACTTGAGGCTTCTAATGCCCTTTATCATGCTACTTATAATTACATACCCAAACATAAGACTTTTGTATATCCCTGATTTCCGCCAGCCTCATTTCGATATGCATATCTCTGTCATACGGTTATGTTAATGCATGTAGGGGTGTTTTGGATAGCTCCCTTACAAAACATTAGGAGTGAGTCGGGACCAAGGTCAGGAGAGCCCAATTGGCTTTACAAAGTGCCATTATACAGATGTAGTTGATCCATATGGAAAGGTCTCCTGTATTGTGAATGTAGCAACACTCACTCCAGCCGTTCCAACCAAATTTGCCTGCTTGTCAGCTGCTGTCAGCCTTCAACTGTGAAGGTGTTCAATGTCATGATGCAGATGTCGCAGATGCTCAACAGCCAATGTGCAAGCCAATACGAACGCAAGCATCGTGGATAGCCGACTCAGCATGGACGCCGTCTGGAGACTTGGACGCTGCCATGGTCATGGCGACCCCCTTCTTCGCACCAATACAAGCATCCACTTATCCTGATCCACTTCTGATGAAAATCCACTCAACCTTCCCAACCTTCAAGCCAAAAAAAATTGGATGAATTCTTCTGATTTTCCAATCGATTTTCGAAATCAATTTTCAGTTGACCAAACAAGCACTTTGTTTCCTAATTATAGCGCACCCAAGTTGCAACTCACTTTTTTTCGCGCGGTCACTCACTCAGAAGAACCAGCACGCGGACGACGACGGACAGTGGACGACAGGCGCAACGACACCACCGTCTCCACGACGCACTGCTAGCAGCACACAATAGCAGTAGCAGCGACCAGTGCACATGTGGAACAACATGTCGCCGGACCGCCTGGCGTCCTCACCGGTGACGCCGCGCCAGCGTGGGGCGTCCATGGGCTCGAGCGCCATCGAGAGCCTCAGCAGCAGCCACTTCAACCAGTTCTCGCGCCACGCTAAGACGCGGCCGAGCGGCACGGAGCCACCGGCGCTCTCCAGTGTGTCGGCTACCACGTCTCCGACTGGCAGCTTGTCTGAGAGTACGACGCACGTCGACGCGTCCTACGTCACAACACGCCGCAGCTCCGACCCGCTCGCGAACGATGAGTACTATGCGGCGCAGCGCAAGCTCGGCAACTTTATCAGGATGGGATGGCTCACCAAGCAGGGCCACATGTGGTATGTGTGTATAGCGTATGTGTGAGTGTGGCGCTGGACTAATAAGTGTGTGATGTGCTTGATCTGCTGCTGCGTGTGTGTAGGAAAACGTGGAAGACGCGCTTCTTCGTGCTCTACTCGGACGGGACGTTTGCGTATTACAAAAACGAGGGCAAGAAGCGAATGCAGGGCAGCTTGACGCTCAACGACGGCATCGTGTCGATCAAGCACGTCGACATCCGGAAAGTGGGCAAGTCGTACGTGATCCAGGTCGAGAAAGGCTTTTACAAGCTCCTGTGCTACTGTTGCAGTCAGAACGAGGCCGAGCTCTGGGTGTCCGCGCTCCGGTCGGCTCGCAAGACGCCGCCGCCATGCTTTGAGATCGATTTGACTGCTGCAGAGGAGAAAGCGGGCGTGAACGCCGTCACGCGCCAGCTCAACCGGATCTTCATTACCGATCACCAGATCGCGCAGAGCGTTGAAGACTTCAAAGCCACAACTCTCATCGGCCACCGCGCTGAAGAAGTGCAGGCTTTCGTTGAAAATATCGACGACAACATCATCGACAGACACCACCTGGCGCTGTACAAGGACGCGGAGATCGAGATGCTGCCCGGCAATGAGCTCGTCAAGCTCATCCGGCGGCAGGTCGAAGATCGCATCTTCATTCCTCTCTACAGCTCCGTGTACGATGGATTGGAGTCGACCCAGCTGCGCACAGCACGGAGCAAGGCGATGCGGAACATAAAGCTCCTGTACGCCAAGTCACAGGGCGATTTTGGGATTTCGGACGATCTGTCAGCAATATCTAACTGGAGACAAGTGGTAGATATCGTGAATACCCTCGACTGCGTCTCGCTTCCAAGCCATAAGATCGAGATCGTGATCGCCGCGGGGATGGAGATTCTCGAAACGATCGCGCGGTACCATGGCTCGCGGTTTGACGTCTCGGACGAGACACTCTCGGCTATCTTTCGCTACGTGCTGGTGCTCTCATCGGCCGACGACATTTGCATCCTTCGTGAATTATTGCGACTCGTCTACAAGAGCCATCCGGCGTGCCAACGCACCAGAGGCATCATTGAGTCGTTCATTGACGCGATTAAGTGGATCGAGTGCTACGAGAGTGCGCTCGAGAATGGTCCGCAGTCCGACGGGATGTCCCTCGCAGCATCGCGGATAACAGTATCGATTTCGACAAAAGAGATCGGCATCCAGTTCACCACCGACGGAAACGGTCGTGGCGCGGTCGTGTACAGTATCCGCAAGTTGTCCCAGGCTGCATTGAGCGAAGCGATCATCCCGGGGCTGTCGCTCATCGCCATTAACGACGAACCGGTGGTGCTGATGCCATTTAGAGAAATCTGCCGGCGACTGCGTTCTGCCGCTCTCCCAAAGCGACTGACGTTTATGGCCGAGTTCTACTACTACCAAGTGCTGTCGCTCGATGCTGAGATGTTCCAGTATCTGATGTGTCTCGCCGCTGCACGTGGAGATAAAGACTCGGCCGCGTGGCTCTACGGCTGCCAAGTGAATATGAACGAGCTGTGCTCATGGGGGAAAGCCCGGGGGAAGCAAGTGTTTGGCTTCAAGCCACCTTCGGGTAAGAGTGCGCCGCTCTTCGCAGCGGCGTTCCACGGCCAAGGTGAAATGGTCAAGTATCTACTTGGAC
The DNA here is from genome assembly GCA_023334015.1 of Globisporangium paddicum. Classification (NCBI taxonomy): domain Eukaryota; phylum Oomycota; class Peronosporomycetes; order Pythiales; family Pythiaceae; genus Globisporangium; species Globisporangium paddicum. The sequence continues at coordinate 15,702 of JAASFV010000084.1, forward strand.
TTGGCGCAGATCCGAACGTCTTGAACCGGAAAGGCAAGAACCCGCTGCACATGGTCGCGTGCAACATGGACATGGCCATCATCGTCGAAGCTCTGGTGAATGCGGGGGCCGAGATCGATGCGCCCGACAAGAAAGGGCTCACCCCACTGATGTGGATGTGTTCTCGCGGTTCCATGGAAGGCGCCGCGACGTTCCTGGCACTCGGTGCTGATATCCACAAGACGGCGTGGTCGAATGGCTTCACACCGTTAGAGTTCAGTGTGGTATCGCGGAAACAGCAGCTCGTGGACATGTGTCTGTCGAAGGGAGCCGACCCGAACATCCAGACATTTGAAGGTGACACGAGCTTGCATATTGCTGCAACGAACGGAGATTCGGAGATCATTCTCCGGCTTATCGAAGCTGGTGCAGACGCCAACATCCAAAACCGATATGGCCAAACTGCTGCAGCGATCTTGCTAGCGGCCCCGCCCGGTCACATTCCAAAAGAACGCGTGGTGCTATGTCTCGAGATCTTGGCGTGTGCTGGCTGTCGTCTCGACAAGCGGGACATGTTTGGCCGCCAGGTGTTCCATTTGGCAAGTCACCTGGCCGACGAGCGGTTGACGCAGCTGGTCCAAAGGATGGCTAGGCTGAGCATGTCCTGTGACGAAGACATTGACATCTACGGATGCTCGGCTAATGACTACGCTTTCTGCAACGAGACTGCTGACAGCGACATGTCCTTCTTGATGTCCCAGAAACCCCAGAATTCGTGGAAAGTGGCGGACGGAAGGAGTGGCGGCAAATCGTTGGCAGCTCGGTCGTATCGTGTCGATGACCTTGTCAACAGCCTAGTGAACGACGTCACAGTGGACTTCGCTGAGATCCTGTCGTTTGTTCTCTTTCTGGAGAGTTTCTCGAGCCTGAACGAAGTCGTCGAGCGTCTGAAAGCCCAAACCTGGAGCAAGGAGAAAGGTGAGCTTGTTGTGTATTTTCCCTGATATGTCGTTCCGTTGCTGACATGGAACCTTCGTGATGGCAACTATGTGTCTTCGCAGGTCGAGGTCTCATTCGACTGTTCGTGATGCTCCTAATGTTCAAGGAACAGCACGTAGCCGACTCGGAGTACATCCACGACCGCTTTTATTCGTTGATGCAGCAATTCACTGGCGTGGACAAAGAGAAACTCGCGTCATTGGTGCAAGACTTCAAGGATCTCTTCCACGAGTACTTCGCTCTCCGTGGAAGCGAGCTTTGCCTGAAGCAATACAGCGACGCGTCATTGGCGATGGAGGACATGTACAACCCGTACACGCACGATATCCAGGAGTCATTTCCCGCAACGCTGCATCGGTACGGAGTGTGCCACGATAACCTCATTGCACTGATGCTCGTTGCTGGATGACTGACTTCTCTGTTTGTTATGCCGAGCAGCAACACAGAACCGTCCAAGTGGGCGGAGCAGTGCACGCTTTTGACGCATGCTCTTTTCACCAGCATTCCAGGTACGCAATATCCTTGATTGCTGAAATGCTATGTAACCCGGCCAATGTGAGTAGTGACATTTGATTTTTTTGCGACCCAATTATACAGTTGAGGATTTCATCAAGTCGTCCAAGAAGAGCTACAGCTCCCAGTTCCTGTGCGCGAGGCGGTGGTTCCAGCACGTAAGTAACAACCGTGGTGCGGATTGCCTCATATAAGTGAAGGATCGAGATCTCACGTTTCTGAATGTGCCCCTATTCAGTTGTCTGCGTATGTCATCAATGCCGTACTTCTGCAAGAATCATCCCGGGAACGCGCAGAAGTTATCACCTTCTTCCTTTCGGTAAGCTCAACTCGGTCGCTACGAATATGAGGGTCTGTCGCATTACTAACTAGTTCGTTGGGTTATCGCTTGATACAGGCCGCAGAGTATTGCTTGTCACTGAGCAACTACGACACGCTTGCTGCTATCTTGTACGCACTGCAGTCAACTGCTGTCCAGCGTCTTCGACGCACGATCGATCAGGTTGGTTTGTCTACGTGGCAACATTCGTATGTTACTTCAAGTCATTCTAACGATTTGGTAAATTTTGATTGACACAGCTGAGTGTTGCGTCGAAGAAGCTGCTCAATGAGATGCAGTTTCTCTCGGACAAAGGCTGTCGAGAGATGAACAAGAGCATGCGCAAAGCCTCGAGTCCGTGCATGCCGTACATCGGACTCTATCTTCAGGTAAGAACAAGTGTGCATGGTCAAGGCTGTGAGAGTTGGTCTGGGGGCTGATATTTATTTCTTGCACAGAGTTTTGTCGGAATCAACGAGCTACCGGTCTTCGAGAAACCGGGTCTCGTGAATGCGAATCGACTGCGGAAAATGGGCGAACTGGTGATGGAAATTCTTCGGCGTCGATCGGTTCCGTACGCGCTCACATTCGATGAGGACACCAATGTAAGTTTGGAAACTCTGCAGCGTTTGAGCACCAGGTTTGCCACCATTTTACTGATTCCATCTATCCCTTTTCCATTTCAGAAATTACTCCACGTCGCCCTTCCTTACGACTCGGACGAGAGTCGGTATGCTCGCTCGTTAGCGTTGGAGCCTCGTGAGGCTGGCGCTGCTCCGTTGAGTGACCGCTCGTCATTGACAGTTGAAGATCTTGACATCGAGAGTGAAGTGCGAGGATCGATTGGCTCGGAGGGGACATTCGGCATTCGACAATGGCTTCGAAAGCAGAAAGTCGTGCACCGGAATCGTTCTCGTTCGTCTGCCCAAGTTGCCCAGCACGAGTGGGTTTAGACACAGCACACAGATTCTGTTGTAGTTTGGCAGAGTTTGTAATCGTCACAGTATTTAACCCCTCCAGCATCAGTGCAGCTTCTTCCCATTGTATCCGAGTGTTGCTTATCCTGCCATGCATCTTCTCGAGCTGCTCAGTTCTCCGAGATGTACTTCTCAAAATCTGTCATGGATGATAACGCGAGCAAACTTGACTCGAGTTCCTGAATCAAATAGATGTAGCAGAAGTTCATCATGAAAATATACTCTTACATCACATAACTGCACACACAGCAGTGTTACCTCATCAGCAAACAGGTCATCTGACTTCAGCACTGAGTGCTTCTTCGTTTGACTCGAAGAAGTTTCATCGGAGGTTATCTCTTCCATCTGCTCCATGATCCGATCACCCTTGGTACCGAGCATGTAGTCGCCTCTGTTGAAAAGAAAAGTGGAAAAGCATTCTAGTTAGACAAATGGCTCGAGTTTAATCGGCATTGCAGAACTCGTGCTCTCACAGGAGGCGGTTCAGTTGAATGTTTTCGGTTGAGTCTTCTTGAGGAGCGTCACTCAAACTTTTTGAAGCCTGGGTTCAAAACGAAAGTACACATAAAGCGTGACAACGTCGTTATGAGCCTGGTAGATATGTGGAAGGCCTATACACACATGGCGACGGATTACCTCGTTTGCGTTCAAGTCATTAAAGAGCTCCCCAGCGCTGCCAAGCAGCATTTCTCGTGCAAGGGAGCTACGTTTCGTGGCTTGAACAGGATGATCACGCTCGTTGACCTTGAGCTGGCGAATCTTGTCCACGACATTTCTTGACAACAACAGAAGCCATAGCAGCACATGACGTTAATATGCCACTGTACTTTGATAGTTCGCAGCTCAAGACAACAGCTTACTCGTCCTCGTCCTCGGTCGAGAACATGCCGCTCTCAGTCGTGAAGCCATTCCCCTCTGTGTTCGACTCTACATCAATACAGGTGGGCGCGAAAGTGCAGTCAACAACCACTTGTAGCGACCAACAAGATGTAGTTCGAGGCAACTTACCAATGCGGGTGGATGCAACATACCCGTCGGTTCGTGCGGCATCAAAGAAAGCAAACGCTGCATTATAGATCAGATAACATGAATGAGCACGTTGGGTCCGTCGTTCCAGATCGAGCCATAGCTTGCAGTACTCACTGAAGTCACGCTTGGGTGGGGCCGTCATCGCTGCTTTGCTTGCGTCCAGGAGGACAGAGCTCTTACCACACTAATACCGAGACAGTGCGGCCACTGGTCCTGCACCTGTGGACGTGTCTCGTGAACTTAATGGGGCCTTTCAAAAGATCCGCTTTTCACCAAGCGCCTTCGGATTGGCTGAAAGTTGTCGATTATAAACAACCAATCAGGGCATAGATTGAAACAAGAATGATGGTCTCTTGGTTTCCTTTCTTGCGCTAGTGCGGGCTTGGCGCCTCGTCCTGGGGATGGCCTCCACGCTGCTCTCTCTCGCTCTCTGTGCCATCTCTCTCATGCTCACTGGCCGTCTAGACTCTGTAAATGTGACTCTGCTATTCACGACCAAACCTGACTGGATAGCTATATTGGCAGGCAGGCAGTTGGCCGAAGTCATGAACGCATTGCTTTCTACTCGAATCAGATTATATATTTACACGTAGTGGACGTCTCCGCGAATGACTGATTTCTGAATCTCGGCAGCGGTCGTGGACGTGAGCGACTTGCCCTCCGTCTCGTCGATCGACCCAGCACGCGACGCGTTCGAGACGATCACGAGCGACGTGCCCAGGATAACGAGCGCCGAGCCGCCGATCGTAAAGTACCCGGGCACGACGTCCACGCCCGCGGCGACACCGAGCATGGCCGCCAGGATCGGCTCCATGAGCATCACGACGGACACGACGATCGGATCAAAGTACTTCATTACGCTCAGGTACCCGATCGTGCCCACGAGCGTGCACACCACGACAATGTATAGCTCCGTGGCGATGCGCGTGGAGCGCACCCAGCCAAAGAGCCCGATCGTGTCGTGCGTCGACAACTGGAACGGCACTTCCAGCACCGAGAACACGGGGAAGTGCAGCAAACTCGAGACCAGGAACACGCCCGTGAGCAGCACCGGCACGTTCATCTCCGTGCGCAGCTTCTTGGCCGTGATCAAGTACAGCACACCACCGACGGCCCCGAGCAGCGCGACAAGATCGCCCGCCAACGACACGCTTGATGAGCCAGTGACTGCCGAGTGTTCGAGCGTTGTGATCGTACCGCCGATGATGCCGATGCCTGTGCCCAGGCCTTCGAGCTGCGAGACATACTGGCCGAGCACGAGACGCCCAACGACCATAATGAGCGAATGGCAGTTGTTGAAGATGTAAGTGTGGCCGATCGACGTGTGGTTGAGCGCCCAGAGGAACGTCATCATGAACAGCGAGTACGAAAGCGCGCACGAGAGGAACAGGAACGCGTTGCGGGTCGTCACGCGCGGGAAGCCTTCCTCGTAGATGGACCACGCAGTGAGCGGAAGAAACGCCAGCACCGATGCGGTCGAGCGCCAAAAAAGCTTCATGAACGGGTCCACGCCGGTTTGCATGTCGAGTGCTGGACCGAGCGATGAGATCGTCAGCAGCGATGCGAGCAGCAGGAGGTATCCAATGACGGGAACTTGACGCTTGACGCAAATTGGATGCTCTGATGCTCCATTCTTGAGTTCCAGCGTCTCCACTGCGATGTCTTGAAGGTCGGTTGGTAGAGATGACCACGTGTGCAGCAGACTTGGATGAGAACAAGACGAGTTAGGCTTGAGCAGCAGCGGCGAGCTCTCGTCCATCGTCTTGTGGTTCATTCCGAATACCGCGATCACGGTGGCTGGGAGAGGTTGGTTGGATACTGATCCGGTAATGGTTTATGCAATGCGTTGTGGCCATGCAAGACGCGTGGTATGGTGGCCGCACTGACTCACTTCAACATGAGGTGAAGATTCGCACAGCTGGCAATACGCAATCCGCCAGTACTGTACGCAGTTTAACGGAAAAAACAGATTCAGCCATATGTTTTTTTTTTGTCAGATTCAGGTGCATATGGAGCTGGAGCTGGAGCAAACTGGTGTGTCTGTGTATGTAAGATTAGAAGGAACCACTCTGGCACATATATATATATATATATATATATATATATATTACTCAAGAGCTAAGGAAATTTTTTGGAGTATAACATATAAAGTTAGCAACTTTGATGCTAGTTGGAGATACTTCGGGGTACTCTGGCGAAGCCCGTCGTGCTCGTTTTGTCTGCACATCGCGAGTACGTTTAGATGCAGCACACCAATGCTGTAGCTCTGCAGAGTTTTCAAAATAATTTTATCACGAAATGCCCAAGCTCGACGTGGCCCATGACACGAAGCTTATTATCGACGCGATCAAGCTCATCGTGGACGTGGGGCTCGGCTCCTTTGTCGGCATGCAAGTTTTAGTGTAGTTTCTCCCATCTGTCGTACTGAAATACAAATTCATAAATCGCTCAGTTCTTTGATATGTACTTCTTAAAATCTGCAATGGATGACAACGCTAAGAAGCTTGACTCGAGCTCCTGAACCAAGCGCATTTATCACAAGTTCACCACGAGAATACTCTTTCACAGCACAAAATAGACACACATATCTGCCATATCTCATCGGCAAGCAGGTCTGCTGACTTGACAGTGAGCATCGATTGCGTCTTCGTTTGACTCGAAGACTTCACAGTGTCAGCAGTTCCATCTGAGATCAGCTTTTCCACTTGCTTCATGATCCGATCATCCTTGTTGCCGAGCATGTAATCATCTCGATTGGCAAAACAAAAGCAAAGAGCATTCTAGCCAGCCAAATGGTTCTCAAGTTAAACCAAATATCGCAAGGTTCATGTTTTCACAGAATGCGGTTCAGCTGAATGCTTTCGGTTGAATCTTCTTAAAAAGCGTTGCTCAGACTCTTCGGGTCTTGATTTCAATATGAAAGTGCACATTAAAGTGTGATAACATTGTTAGTAGCCTGGTCTGGCAGTGCAGAGAGCAGCTGATATCATATGACAATGACTTACCTCTTTTTCGCTCAGGTTCACCAAGAGCTCCTCAGTGCTGCCACGTAGCATTCCTCGTAAAAGGGAGCTGCATTTCGTCGGTGTAGCAATATTGTCTCCTTCGTTGACCTTGAGCTGGCGAATCTTGTACACAACCTTTCTTTTTGAAAACATCAGAAGCCACAACACGAAACGTAATTAGACCAGCATCCTATTTCACAGCTCAATAAAGACAAACTTACTCGCCCTCGTTCTCATTTGAGAACATATTGCCCTCAGTCACAAAATCATTCTCCTCTATACCAGACTCTGAATCGATAAACGTAGCAGTCAACAGCCACTTCATCGATCAACATGATGCAATTCGAGCTCAACGCGAACAACTGACCGATGCGTGTGGACACAACATATCCATCGGTGAGTGCGGATAAAAAAAGCAGACGCTGCATCATACATCAAAGCCACACAGTAATAACTGAGCACGCCGTCTCGTAATTGCAAACCTTCAGCAGCCAAACGAAGCGGCACTCACTGAAGTCGCGCTTGGATAAGCTCGCCATCGCTGCTGTCTGCTTGTCTTGCGTCCAGAAGGACCGCTGACGTGATCGTGTGGAGGCGTCAGCTGTTGCTCTTGCCACAGCCCAGCGGCAGTCGCAGTTGTGGCGGTGCTGGTCCGTCATCTGTGAACACGTCATGTGAACTTGGTGCGAGTGAATGGTGGCGTCCTTTCCGAAGATCCGCCTTTCACTAGACGTCTTCTGATTGGCTGAAATTTGTCAGTTTAAACAGCCAATCAGGACACAAGCTGAAGTTGAAGTTAGAATGATGGTCTCTTTGGTTTCCTTTTTGCGTCAGTGCGGGCTTGGCGCATTCCGCAATTCACCACCTCGGACGCACAAGACACAAGTGAAGACGTCGAACAAGCACGAGAGAGACGGCCAAGAGAAACGAGCATGGAGGCCGTCCCCAGCACCGTTGCGGTGGCTGAAAGCCTCGCTGATGTGCTCAAAGTACGTCCCGCATCTTTCTTTTTTTTACATTTCAGCCTAAGCAGTGCGCTAAACAAGCAACTTACGGGTCTTTTGTGCTTTGCATGTTTATACTTTGCTCGCATCAGATGCCAGCAAAGCGCAAATGGGCGTTCCTGGGTCAGATCGCATTGACGCGAGATGCGACTCTGCTGCTCACCCTCTCGCATTCGAGCCAAGACGATGTGAAAGCGATAGAGGGATTCATGAAGCTCCTGCAGCTTGAAGCAAAGAAGATGGCTCACGGACATGTAAGATTTGATTGCTACGTGGTGCTGTGACTGTATTGGTCTCGTGTAAAAACTAATCACGTGAGATAAACAGGTCATAGTGTTACTCAGGTGAGACAACGAATGGTCGATTGCACTGGTTTGTTAACCCATATGCTTTTCTAACGCCGTTGTTTGTTTGTTTTCTTTATAGAGCACTTCGTTGCGTCATGTTGGACTCTGAATGGATTATGGAAATCTTGTGTCGCAAAGGACTCGACCAAACCATCTTGCAAACCATCACTGTGCTCCGGAAGAAATCAACAGGTACGATCCAGCAGACGTTGGGTTTCACAGCTCTATAGCGGTTCTTTCATCAGTGAGTAACGTAGACAACACAGGAGATGAAGGCACGATGACTTGCGAGCTGGAAAAAATTCTGCTGAGCACAGCAGACTTGGTACGTGTCAAGTGCCAACCTTTGTTCTCCAAGAGTGGCTCTGACTTTTGCTTGCGTTCTTGTAGTTCGAGTGGGAGTTTTTTGGAGCGCATCAATATGGCGCGTTTGTTCGGGAACTTCTACGCATCCTGGCCCGTTGCGACGCCTCTCGTGGAAGCGTTCACGCAGAAGCTGCGAGCGTCTTCATGTCGATGTGCTCAACAAACATACACGCTGTCTGCTCTTCCCTGGTCGAGGATACCAAATCAAGGAAGCGTTTAGAGAGCCAAGCACGCGAAATTGCTCAGGCGAAGAGCTTTCATTTCCAAGCTCTTCTCCTCGAGTTAATTTACCGAATACAGCGACAACTCAGCAGAAGTGAAGACTCGGCGACAAAACAACTCGCATCGGCGATAGTATCGTCGTTCCCGATTTCGATCTCAAAGGAATTTGCTCAAATTACACCGAAGGTAGGTGATGGCGATATCGGTTTTGCTGACACGGGACACAGCTCTAACAATTTCTGTTATTTATCAGAATTTTCGTGATAGTACTCGGCAACTGTTGAACGCTTTCAATGCGACTGCCGGAGGCATCGAGTCGCTCAAAATCACAATGCTGGATTGCCTAGCGCCGAAGAAGCGGAAGGTATGTCGCTCTCAGAAATATATGGCTAATCAGAACGCTTGTCTTGACATTTTGCCACCTTTCCTTTTCAGATCAACGTGGGTGAAGCTGTGTGGGTCGACATCGGCGGAGCTGTATTGGAGATTGAAGTTACGTTGCAAAAGGACTCCGAGAGGATTGAAAGCGTGCTGAAGCTACCTTACTCAACCATAAAGAAGACACAACTCGAAGACAACAGCTCTGCGATGTCACTTTGGGTGAATCCTGGAACACGTCTTGCGGATCTGCTCGAAGGAACCCAAGATGACACGTGGGCTGAAATAGCTGGGTTTCAACTCACCATTCGCTCTGATCAGGAGGTATGCATGCATGTCCTCCTTGAATGCTGTATTTCATCATAGCGATGATATCTGACCGCTCAAATCTTCAGACAATCGCGAAGCTTCACGCTAGCATTCACGAAAAGATGCTTCATCAACGCCCGAAAAAGGTGAAGAATGTCAAGAATGCAGTGAACAACACACACAGCGCAACATGCGCACGACCAAAGAAGAAGTCAGTTACGTCTGAAGATCTAGAGCAACATCGTGCCACCAGCACTATCACTGCTTCAGACCCAATGCTGGCAGCAAAGGTAAGCATATTCCAGGTTTAATCTACCTAGAGTCGAGCGCAAACCGATTAACAAAATTATCATGACTATGTAGCCACGCACACACCAAGCGACACAGAAGTCGAACATCCAACCAGGTCGTCGCAAGAAGCCAGAGCCTCAACACAATGCCTCCTCCTCTGCATTCGAGTATGCGTGTGACCAGATATCACTCCCTGAACCGATTTATCACAAACGAAGCGATTTGAAAGCCAAGGGAAGCACTCAAGTCGCGGTGCAGAACCCCAAGGAACCATCAACCGACCTGCCGAAAGAAGCGGCCACTGAGAAACTGAAGAGAAGAGAGCTTTCGTTTGCTGAAGCGTGCAACAAAGATGGCAGACTGTCGCCCCAAAGGTCCCAAAAACGAAAGCAGCCATCGACACCGTTCACGTCTAGAGTAACTGCGGCAGCAACACACGAAGAACTTGTCGATTGCATCACGAAGCGCAGCATCGGAACCAACAAGCCCAAGGCACCATCGATGGACAAAGTAGCAGTCATCTTGGATAGCCCGTTGCAAGATCCGAGCAAGCGATCCAAGCTTGCACTTCAAACGGCCGTTCGAAGGGACTACAGCGAGCTAGAGCAGACGTCTTCGATCTCGAGAATGATGCTCACCGCTATTCAAAGAGAAGCAGACGCTCACCCTCGACAGGCAGAAGCTCAAAATTCTATTAGCTTCCTGAATCCTTTCGCGATCAAGAAGAAAGCTCTGCATCCTGAAGACATCCAGTCAGACTATTCGTTGCCCCCGCAGTCGAGTCAAAGTACGAGTGACACGTCGTCACTCGACTACCTCTCCCCAGGCTGTGCTAAAGCTTCGTCATCCACCGCACTTCAAAGGAAGTCCCGCCAGGAGTACGGTACGAGACAGTTTTGTATTGTGATCATATTCTGGATAGCAACCAACAAATCATCATGTATGACATCTCGCATGCAACTACAGGTGGAGATGGTGCAGACGTTGAGAAGACACAGACTCAGATGTCTTTTGGAGCAGCTCAACAAACACAATATCAGGCAATGCAAAAGCTCATCGAAGACATCCTCGGAGTTCAAGAGTCCTACCGCACCCATCTCCTGTTGAGTACCTGCGATACTCTTCAGACACAAGTCGAGCGAGATCTCTCGAAGATTACAGCACTGCTGCAAGACCAACACTTCGCAAAATCTGAGAGCGAGTGCGCCAGAGTGAAGAAATACGTCAAGGAACACCACGAGAAAGTCTTGACTTTCCAGCGCACGATGGATGAAGTGACTGATCGTAGCAGCTCATTGGGGAAGCAAGTCCAGTGTGAAGTCACTGCCGTCCAAGAACACATCCGCGAGTCAGCAAACCACGCATGGCAACAAATCCTCGATAGTACCGTGAAGAAGGCGAAGTCGCACCACTCCAAGCGCATGGATCAAGCAAAGGACAAGCTTCGCTCTATCGAGAACAGCTTTGACACCGATGGCTTGATGGTGATGCAGCAGATGCTTCATCGGATTTGATTGGTATCATTTGCCAATCACCAACATGGCTACATTTATGGCAGGCGCTGCTTCATCCCGTTAAGTTCTATCTTCAATCTAAATCTTCTTCTGCACCGTCCCAGCATTTCATGTGCTATTTTTTTTTCAGGGTTGCACAAACTCTCTGACAGTTGATTGAGCTCACAACATTTTTGCTTCCCAGGGCGAAGGAACTCCAGCAAGCAGCATCAGCGACCAACACCAAGATGCACTACGCGCAGCACGGAGCCGATGAGGAGTCTCAAGTGTCGACTGGTTCATGGCGCGATGACTTGGGCACCAGCGTCAAAGAGTCGTGTCCGTCCCTGTCCCATGGTGCACGCCTGACGGGCTTTGCGATCTGCGGGGGCGCCGGCGCCGTCCTGCTCATTCTCGCTGTGATCTGGTAAGCATCAATGTCTCTATTGCTTTGATCTCCCATTGTAACGCGTTTGCTCACGTGGGTGGCTGCTTGTGATGTAGCTTGCGCCCCAGCAACCTCGGGCCGTTCGCGATTCTGTACTCGCTGGGTTCGATCTGCACCATCGCGGCCACGATGTTCCTCATCGGGCCGACACGGCAGCTGCGCCACATGTTCCGGCGCTACCGCTGGGCGATAACCGTGCTCTACCTATTTCTAATTGCGATGACGCTCTTTGTCGCGTTCTACGGCAAGTTCGACAAGTCCCAGCGGATCATCCTGACGTTCATCCTGGTGGTGCTCCAGTTCCTCGCGGCGACCTGGTACGCGCTGTCGTACATCCCATTCGCGAGAAAAGCTGTGAACAAGTTCTTGGGCAAGCTCTGTGGTTGCGGCGGCGAGTAGGCTGGCTTTGAGCTTCATGCTTCTTCTGTCTATGCATTAGCATTTTGTATACGAGGCTCAGTGGTACGAGCAACATGACAACACATTCGTTTTACCTTTGTCGTGTATATATTTTCCCGTCTATCAGAGAGATCTGCCTCCTGAGCGATAGATCTCTCTGTTGCCTTTTATTTACATGGAGCGGCCGACGGTCAACACACCGTTCTTGAACTTGCCCTTGGTGACCTGCAGGCCGTAGTCGACCTTCTTCTTCTTGCTGCTGCTGTTCGCCTTGCTGTTGCTGCTCGCCTTCCGCTTGCCCGACACGACATCTGCCTGCTTGTTCTGTTCATACGCAGCGCACGAGAGTCATCACCGTCAGTCTATGGTTAAACATAACACAGCTACTGGACTTGAAGCCATGCAGCCAACGTACCAGCTCCTGGTTACGCTGTTCGCGAGCAGCTCCCGCCTTCTTGAGGCCCATGAGCATCTTGTACGGCATCGTGCGCGTCGCCGCGGCTTTGCCGCCAAGCGCCACGATCTTCTTGGTCTCGTGCGCCTTCTTCTCTTTGCCCTTAAGACTCGCACTCGCTGCAACACGCCACACACACAAACACAACAAGAGCTCTTGTAAGCAACCCAATACAAGCACATTCTGACTCTTCACACAAATAGCACAGCGTACCAAAGTCCTTGACGGACTCGAACGTCTCGTCAAACTCCTGGCGGATCTGCTCCTTTAGCGATAGCTCTGGCTCGGCATCCCGATCGTTTTTCTATCATAACAGCAGCAGCACAAGCAACGCAATCGCCACATTGAATGAGCTCGGTCAGTGTCAGCAAGCGCTACAACATCGTCACGCCACAGCTACGCACCCTGGCGATCCGCGGCGCGCGCTCCTTCCATGTCTCCGTGGGGCACGCGAACACCTTCACAGCCTTCTTCTGGCCCGTCGCGACGGGGAACTGGAACGACGCCATTTTGGACACGATCACTTATTATTGCGCCTCTTGTTATTTTTTTTGCTGGTTGGCTGGACGATTTTCAAATCAACCGATATTCAGCCAATCGCAGTGCTTAAAATCGTAAAATTTCATGTGTACCACACCAAACCAAATATGTGACGTGTGAGCAAAAACAATGAGCTGCTTGAGTTTGAAGGCAAGAGCTACACCAACACCTTCACCTGGAAGAGGCTCCGCGAGAGCTCTGGCTTCTCACTGTCCTCCGAGCCACTTACATCTCCGCCATTGTGACCCGCCATTGCAGAGGATGAAGCGAATTGTCGCTGTCGATGGTGCGTCTTCTTCTTCTGCGTGTCGACTGCAGACGACGACTGTGCGAACGACTTGCTGCTCATCTCGTAATCTTCGAATTGCTTCGCCGTCATCTCCTGTTGAACTCGAGACTTCTCGGCACTGCGTGGCATCCGGCTCGGAAATCTTTGCTGCGCAGCATGGTTACTCTTCTTTTTCTGCTGCTTCTTCCTCTCAGCGGCGTGCCGTCTCTCGGCTGCTTCCGCTGCAGCCCGGGCAGGGAACGCGTTGGCTTCGCTCTCAATGTTGTAAAATCCGCGACTCTTGATCACGCGGCTGTTGCGGAGCTCATTACGCGTGTTGTTCTCGGCACGTTCACCACGCCGTGGGGACGCGGTCTCTGTAATTCGTGGTGGACCTCTTGATGCGGCGCTCGACACTTCATCGGGGCTCAATGCGACAAAGACCGATTCTCCATTGAGCGATTGGTCCAGCGCATTCATCTCTTCGCGCTCATAAGCTGCTGCTGGTTGAGGTCGGAGCTGTGAGAGTCGCTTAAACCGAGGCGAGTCGACAAGATTTGGCGTCCGTCGGTTCTGTGGGATTGCAAAGTCGTCCATTGAAATGGGACTCGGCTTGCGCTCTCTTGCATGCGGCTTTCTCGCACTGTGATTACCGAGACTAAGCGCTGCGATCGATCGCTCCATTTGGTTGACCTGCGAGAGATCGAATGGCGGAGGTCGCTGCGGCCGCTGGACAGAGGCGGGTGGGGCTTGGTAGTATTCCCGCACTGGACTCGGATACGCACTCACTGGCTGCTGCTGGGGTTGTCGGAAAGTCTCCTGGCGTTGCATCTCCAGCTGCTGTTCGTTCAGTCGCCTTTGGGTATCAACGTAGCTCGCCATCTTCTCATTCTCGAGTTGCAGCAGCGCGCGCTCAAGACGCAGCTGCTCTTTCTCCTGACGAAAAACTTCTTTCTCCTGACGGAGCTCCTCGCGTTCTCGTCGGATCTCCGTCAGCAGCGAGCGGTACTCGTTGATGATGAGGCCTCGTGAGTCGGAGAACGAGTCGTACGTTTGTTGTTGTTGCTGCGCAGGAGCTGGCTCACGAATAATCCTCGATGGAGAGCTTGCTGGGTAGTTAAAACGTGCTGGAGCTGGCGGTGGCATTGTGACCGCGTCTATACTGTCATACTGGCGGCCGTAGACATTTTGATCCGGACGACTGTATGGCTCAGTAGCTCCATACGCATTATCGAAATTTCGCATGGACTCACAATTGTGATGCTGTCGTTGGTCTTGATGATCACCTTGTGGCTCGTAATGATGTGGAGCTGGGGCTGGCATTGGGCTATGGTGAGAAGACGCCGCGTTCACCAATGGGAGCCCCATTCGGCGCTGTGCTGCCAGCTGCTGGTCTCTCAAAAACATCATCTCCTCCCGCACAGAGCCGGCCTCCTCGCGCCGCCGCGCGTCGTCCTCGTGCTGCTTGAGCCGCGCATTCTCGCGCACCTGCTCATCCAGGATGCGCTTCCACTCGAGCTGCTGCGTGCGCTCACGCAGCCGGTCGTTCTGATCCTGTAGGTCGGTGATGCGGAAGCGTGTGTGCGAGTTCGCCGCATTGCCGCTCGTGCTGTCGTCTCTTCCCACGCTTGGCGCGCCACTGGGCTCGCCAGCCGAAGGCTCCAGTGGCAATGATGACGAGCCGGTGGCGCTCTGAAATTGTGCCTGCTGCTGGGGGGACCGAAAGGGCGAGCGGTAGCTGGCAAAGTCCGGGTGCTGGACCACGGGTGCCGAGTAGCCGCCGTCGACGAGCCACTTGGCAGGCGAGCGGTCGTCCGGCTGGAACTTGCGCTCGAGCTCCTCAATCTCGAGCTGCTCTTCGCGCTGGTGGGCGCGCCGCACCTCGATCTGCAGCTCGAGCTCCTTGGCGTACTCGAGCTTCTTCTGCAGCTGCCGCGCGCTATCGTGCTCCTCGTCCGGCCAGATCATGAGACCGCCACGCGCGTTCAGAGACTGCTCGTCTTAATTTTTGCTGCTTCTTTGTGTGTGTGGAAAAAGCGCGTTGAATTATTGAGAGGGAACAGTGCTGATTGGCTGAAATTTTAAATACAGATGTATGATTGGCTAAAATAGTTTGCATTTTTCGAATGAGATGCCCACGCGCGCTTGTTTTCTTTACTGGAACGGGAACGCGTTGGGGAATAAATAGTTGTCCGAGTACTCGCGGCGCAGGTCGCCGAGCTGCCGCTCGACGTGCATCTCATACACGCTGTTCTTCGACTGCACGACCTCGAGCCGCAGCGCCAGCTCGCTCTGGAACTGCTGCAGCCGCTGGCACTGCTTCTTCACTTTGTGCGTCCTATTGCTCTTGCTTGAGTGGCGGTGGCGCTCGTCCTTCCTCTTCATCTCGCGTAGTATCCGCTGCACACGCTTCTGCTCCCGCGCGCGGCACTTGTACTCCTTCGCCATGGCCTTGAGCGCCTTCTTCTCCTGCTGGAGTTGGGCCAAATACTCGCTCTCGCGCTGGAAGACCTGATCCTGGTCGTAAAAGTATTGCTTCATACGCTCTGCACCCGCTGTGAGGTGCGCCATCCTGTCTTGGACCGTTGCGTCGCTCGCAATCCCTCGGACTTGCAAGTGGTCGTTGCCGTTGCTGCCATTCACAACGAGCTCGCTGCTCGTCGGCCTGGCATTTGGCCGTGCCTCATTCTCATCGTCATCGTCGTCGATCTCCTCGACCGAGATGCCTTGGCCCCCAATGCGCGCGCCGTGGTGACCGTTGCCATTCGTGTCATGGCCGTCGCGCTCGTCGTCCTCGTCCGAGTCACCGTCGTGGCGATGCGACACCGCCATCTTGACGACCACGCGCTTCTCGCTGCGCCGCCCACGCTTTTCACTGCGCCGCCCGCGCTTGCTCCTTTCGTGCACGCGCATCTCGCTGATCGTGTGGGTCGTGGTCACGATGTCGCCGTGGTCGCTGCTGTTGTCGAGCGAGCTGCCGTCCACGTCGCGACTGTTGTGCTGCCGCGTCACGAGATTCGGCTGCGCGTGGAAGGGCATGACGTCGCTGCTCACGCGGCTGCCGGCGTCCGCTGCTGCTGCGCCGCCCATGCTGTCGTCTTCAGTGGAGAGTGAGCGTCGTCTTGCGCCTCGTGTGGCTCGCGGCTCGGAGTTTGAATCTGCGAAATGTCCCGCGTTGCACTTCAAAGGACACTGTGAAATCAAATATCTCCCATTGAAAACCTGTATAATGTGATGTAACTTAAAACAGTTGATTCGCATTTCTTTGAAATTGTGATCCAGCTTTGTCTTTGGCTGGTGTTGGAATAGCGTGATGGAATTCGTTTACGTGTTGTATTTGTTTCGTGGCTCTTTCTATGATGATGGAGCCATTTCGCTCTGTGTTTGTGATAATTGACTGAGAACGCTTGGTTTGTCAAATCACGTCACTGTCGGCCAGCATTCCGTCCAACGGTGTTGTGTACCTCCTCAGAGCGATCGCTGGGGGACCTCGAGAATAACTGGAAGCGGAGCTAGCAGTGGGGAGAGCGCAGCGAGGGACGGATGCATCAGAGCGACAGAGTGCGCACCACCGGCAGACACTTGGCGCACTGGAGGCTTGCCCAGGTTGAGTACCTTGGGGACAATGACCGTCTTGAGCTCCTCGTCTCCGAGGCGACCGTGGCTTCAGATAATCACACAAGCATTGCGAGAGTTTAGCCACCAACAGTAAAATTAAACCCTCTTCACAACAACAAGCCACGACTCACTCTGCTCGTCCAGAGCTGTAGGCGACGCCGTCTTTTGTGAGGAAAAGAGTGTGCGATCCGCCACAGGCCGCCTGGACCACAATCTTGTCCTTCAACGCTTCCACCTGTACCCAGCAGATAGCAACAGCAGCAACACAGAAGCGTTACGTTCCAATGCTAGACGTCACGAAAATCACAGTGGGCATCCAGCGTACCTGGTGTGGTCTGTAGCGACTTTTAGTGTCTCCGAGTCCCAAACGACCGTACTCGCCACGCCCGAACGAGTAGCAGGCACCAGACTTGGTCACCACGACTGTGTGCCATCCGCCGCAGGACACACGCCTGTTAAAAAGCAAGATACAGCAACAGTAAAACCCCATTAGAAACCATGCCTCATGCATATCCGCAAGAGGTCACTCACAGTGCAGGGGTCTTGTCGAAGAGCTCAATACGGCGCGGCGTCTGCACGTCCGAGGTCTGGCCGACACCGAGCATGCCGTAGTCCTCCTTGCCCCAGATGTACACACGGCCAGACTCGGTCACCGCAGCCGAGTGGAACGCACCACAGGCGACCTGCGCCACCTTCTCATCGTTGAAGCCTTCAACGCGGTGCGGTCGGCTGACGCCGAGCATGCCGTCGTCGTCCGAGTCACGCAGCCATTCGTGGCCGATGCCGAGCTGGCCATTGTCGCAGCGGCCCCACATATACACGTGACCCTTGTCCGTCAACGCAGCCGTGTGCGCGCCACCTAATTCGGCATAACCAAGTCAGTCAGCTGGGCACATTGATTAGATTGCTATATAAGGCAATGCGTACGACGTACCGCAGCTGATCTTGACGATCTTTTCTTCGCTGCCATCCTGCAGCACGGGGCACTTCGCTGGCAACGACTGGTGGAGATCTCGGAACTCCTTTGGCAAGCCAAGCTGACCCCAGTGTGCCTCGCCCCACATGTACAGCGTGCCTGTTACAACCAACAGCAAACGAGCATTATCATTTAGTCAGCAGGTTGAAATTTTTCACGATGCGGCCCTGCAAATGTCACGCCATTCACCGTCTTTCGTCACAGCCGCTGAGTGGCAGCCACCGCACGAGATGTAGTCGACCTCGAGTCCATGCTCGGCAAAGAACTCGATCTTCCGCGGCATGCTCGAGCTCCTCAAGTCGCCGTGGCCGAGCTGGCCCATCTGCAACAAAAATCAACAGCAACACGTCTGAGCACATCACTGGACAGGAGCACCACAAACACTACCAACGCTCTTTCCACAGATACACAGGCGTACATACGTTTCCCCAGCCCCACGTGTACACCTCGCCCTTGGTGGTGAGCGCCATGGTGTGGCGCGAGCCACAAGACACGGCCGCAACGGCCACGCCAAAGAGCTCCTCGATCTGCTGCGGAAAGTGCACGGCGGACACGTCGTCGATGGGGCCCGTCATGCGGCGCTTCTCGCCGCGGCCTAGCTGCCCGTCGTCGTTGCACCCGAACGCGACGATCGCGCAGTCGTGCATCTTGTCTTGAGTCGACTCGCTTGCCTGTGGTGTCTGCTCTCTGGTTGGCTGCTCGTGAAGAAGCAAGTGACCAAGTGATTGTAATGCGCATGCCCCATGAATTTTTTTCCAAGCAAGCCAATTCGCATTCAGCCGACGTATAGAAATAGAAATGGATGGTAGACATAGAAATAGAAACGCGTGTGCACATTGAACATGGACGCAAAGGACTCTTTGTTCGTCTACGAGTCGGTCCGTTTAAGTGGCGACGCGATGTTCGGCGCGTACTGCTGCGCCTTGAGGATGTGCAGTCGCGGGTCGCGGATCCTGTGGAGACTCGGCTTCTTCTTTCCCTCGAGCTGGCGTTTGATCTCTGCAAAGCGCTGGCTGTTCGCGTTGCGGTTCGTCCTCACAGGAGCGTCACTACGCTGCTGCTCGTCGCTGTCGTCTGTGTCTTCACAGACGCTCGAGAGCGCCACGTCGACACCGTCAGTTCGTTGATTGAGTCTTCCTGAGCGTAACGCTGTTGCTGCTGCTGTAGCCGCTGGCGTCACGGAGCCAGTCGTATTTAGCGAGTGGTGGACATGCGAGCGGGTCTCGGGACCGATCTCATCGTCCATGTCGTGTACCACCTGTCCGACTCTGGGTCTGGTACCTGATGTGCTGACCTGTAAGGCCATCATGCGCGTTGTCTTGTCCACTTGGTACTCGAGACGGTACTTTCCGAGCAGATTGGACCGGAACGCCTTGCGCTTGGCGTGCTGCTGTTGGGCCAGACGCGTCTGGCGGTACGCTTCGAGCTGCGACGGGTACCGGTTCGTCACCTTGAGCGCGCGGCACTGTTTGCGGCTCGTGTGGCCGCGGAAGAGCCGCTGGACTTTGATCGCTGGCGACTGCTGAATGCCGCGCAGCCAGCCCTTCTGGCGCTTGAACTCTCGGAACACCAGGCGCGTCGTGATACCTCGCCAGCGGGACTGGATGCGGCTCACGAGCACGTATTCCCGTGTCAGCATTCGCCTCGTGATCTCGAGCACGTTCGTCTCCACTTTGATGAGCGAGGGCTTACCGCCCGAGCGGCGCACGAACTCGCGATAGTTCCAGAACAAGATGCTGCGCTCCGCTGAGTTTTCGTACCAGAATACTGGAGGCTTGTCTGGTCTCGCAGCGAGCGCGTAGCTCAGCACACTGACGTGCATGTGCCTGATGAGTCGCAGGCAGCGCTCGATGACTGAGCGCCGGCGAGCCTGCATGCCCCGCACGCGCGTCTGGATGCGCGTGGCCGCCCTGTTGATTTTGCGCAGGTACCGCTCTCGCTCGATCTTGCGTCTCCGGAACTCGATGCGGCCCAGGTAGCCGCGCGCGATCCGCTGGATGAGCACCGTGGCCGGCCCGCGCCTGCGCTCGAACTCCTTGATCGCTTGCTTCTCGTCTGCGATCTTCTCCTGGAAGCTTACGACGCCGGCGCGCAGGTATTTTGTGCTCCCGCAGCCCGTGCAGATCGGGAGCTGCTCGTATTCGCCCAGCCGTGTCTCGTCCTTGTCGTAGTCGCGCGGTCGCACGCGCAGCAGGTTGATGAACGTCACGCTGTTGCATCGCGAGCACGTGAGGTAGGGTGTTGAGGCGCATGGGAGCGCATTGAGCACAGCGGTCGCCTCGACGGAGAGTGCTGGCGGTGGTGGTGACAGCTGCTCATTTGTCTGCTGGTCGTCGTCATGGCTCCTGCTGCTGGTGATGCTGTGTGCGGATGTGTCGTTGTGGGACGGCTCATGCTCGTCGTGTGGTGACGCACCGACTCGTTTGAGCGCTATCTCCATCTGAAGCGACGGCACAGACAGATGCTCAACTTTATTTGAACCATGGGTGCCGTCTTCGTGAGTGAAGAGTCACCTGTTGTATCGTTCAAGCCAACAAGAGTTATCAGGTTGCAAATTTCACACGTCCATAGGCTCACTCACGCATACATTCAGGCATTGAATAGCATTCTTATCCTCACATCCTGCTCGCTCAGTCCTCTTCTGCGATGTCTTCCTCCATGTCATCGTCATCATTCTGATCGTCGAGGCGGGTTTTACGTCCGCCGGACGTCGTCGGCCTCTTCTGACTCGTGAGATCACCATCGTCCTCAACTCCCATCTTGTTATCGCTCTGCACGGACCGGCGGCGCTTGTCGTCGCTGTCTCCCGCTGACGAGGCACCACCGCCGCCCATCCTCTGTTGCAGGTCCTGCATCACGCGCGAGTCGACGTAGCTCTTGACCATCAGTCCTCGCTGGCGCATGGTCTCAATGACCTCCAAGCTCTTGCTAATGTCGCCTTGACTATAGTGCACTTCGACCAGCATGGCGTACGCGTCTCCGACACGGATAGCCTCGTCAATGCCTGGCTCCTCGAGCAGCCGCGTGACAATTTCGACCATCTCGTCCGGTTTCTCGCCCAGCTGCTGCCGCGCGACGACGAACTGCTCCATGAGCAGGATTCGTGTCTCGTAGTTCTTGAGCACCTTGTCCTTGGACTCGGCGCGCGACTTGGAGATCACTTTCACGGCCTCCTGGACCGCGCCGATCGCCTTCTCGTAGTCTCGATACTCCTCGATCTCCACCTGGGCGCACGCGCAGTAGAAGCCAGCGAGCTGCTCGTACGCGCGCGCCTTGGTGTAGAAGCCGACAATATTCTTCATGATCTCGGGGTCCTTTCGCCAGTCCAGGTTCTGCAGGTAGTTGGCTGCGAGGATGAAGATCTCGTTGTTGCGTGAGACGTTGGCAAAGAACACGACCTTCTCCGTGTCTCCCGACTTGAGGAGACACTTCATCGCCTTGAGCTTGTCGCCGGCCTGAGTGTACTTCTTGGTCGCCAAGTGATACGCGCCCTGCTTCTTGCAGCATTTAGCGAGTTTCAGCAGCAGGTCGGTGCGCTTCTTCTGCTGCACCTTGTCGCCCGCCGCCGCCGTGTCCTTGTCGTCCTTTGGCGGTGTCATCTTCTCCGCCATTTCTTCCGTCACCTTGACGCTGTGCTGCATGCACACGTCCAGGGCTTCGCTCACGCGGTTGCCGATCAGACACAAGTGCACGGCCTTTGCAAAGTGGCCATTCGTGATGAAGAAGTCGGCGCACTTCTTGAGGATCGCGGGCGACGTGTTGGAAGTGCCCAGCTCGTCCGTTAGATGGTGCAGCTCCTCAAAGAGCTGTGCTTGGAAGCACAGGTCGAGCGCCTTGGCGACATTGCCGCCCTTGTGGTACAGCTGCACAGCCTTTTCCATCTCGCGCCTCTCTTCAAAGTACGCGGCACACTCGAGCATGTCGCTAGGGTTGCTCATTAGAGCAAAGCTCATCAGGTCCGCGTCCATGCGATGCTCCTTCGCAAGACGGATCGCGTGATTGTAGCACCCGCCAGCAGCAAAGAAGTGGATCGCACTCTGGATGTCCTCGTGGGCTTCAAACTGGCGCGCGAGGTGGTACGCTGCGGCGCGGTTGCTGCTCGTCTTGACAACTTTCGCGGCGCCTTGAAAGTCCTTCTTGAAGCACAGCACACGAACAATTGAGAGATAGTCCTTGGCATGCTCGTAGCTCTCGATCGCGATGTCGAAATGACCCTGGCTTTCCTGGAACTGCGCCCACCAGACCATCAAGTCGCGGTCTTTGGAGGTAGAGATGTACTTCTGCAGTAAGTCGAGCTTGCCCATCTTGAAAAGCATTCGAGGGATGTCCTTCTGGCGCGTACCAGCGTCTTCGTACGCCTCCATGGCTTGCTTCACGTCGCCCATCTCTTCGTAGTGCTGCGCAATCGCATAGTACGTCGTTTTGAGATGGATGCGGTCGCGTTTCGCCGCGACGTCAACTGCTTTTTGCCAGTATCCACTCGCCTGGTACAGCTTGTTCAGCAAATCGTAGCGACCGCACTCACGGTACAGCCGAGCAGCGTCATCACGCAGACCGAGTTGGATTGCGACCATGGCGATGGGGACCTCGAGCTGCGGCTGCAGCGTTGCTTCCTTCACAGCTGCAGCGCCTCGCGCGTGGCCCATATTGCCCAGACACACCTCAGCGACGTCTACACGCTTTGTCTTGACACACATGTGCGCCATGTTCTCCCACACGGACGGGTTCTCGATCAGCTTCACGGAGCGATATGCCTCGTCCATATTGCCAATCGTCACGTAGTAGCAGAAGTTGATGAGTGCTTCGCGTCCCTTCTCGTCCACCTTGTCCAGTCCGACAAAGTCGCGCATGATCTTGGTGCATAGGTAGCTGAATGGCTCGTTGCTAGATGCGGACGCTTTTGAGATGCTGTTGGTTCGTTCCTTGCTGCTCCCGCACTTGACCACGGTGGTTGCATCGACGCTGGAGCTCTTCTCTGTCTGCGCGATGAAGTACACGCGTGGTGCCTGGATGCCGAGGAGCGCACTGTACCTCACTTCCAAGTCAAAGCTATCTTGCATTAGTAGTCCGTGGTCGTTCGAGGCAAACATGATCGTGATCTCTTTGTCAGACAGCGACGAGCGGGACGCGTTGCTGTTGTTGTTCGCTGCACTTGTATTCGATTCCTCTCCTTCGCGTCGAACGGCGGGGTCCGTTGCCTGGGTACCAGCACCTGTCGCGTCGGCTTTACTCTTCGATGTCTCACACGCTAGCAAGCGAGGCTCGTTGGGGTCGAAGAACACCAGGTTGGGGCTCCTGTTTGCACCAAAGTCGTACTGCTGGAAGATATTGAGGTCTGTCTGGAACAGAAAGAGCTTGTTCAGCGGCACACGAATCTTCAGTGCGCCTTCCAGTTTGTCCGCGAGGATGCAGATGCGCGCCCCATCCGCATTCACTGCGATCGCGCGCATGATGGATGCCCGGGTTTCATCCCCGTACGATTCGAAAAAGTTGCCCATGCTGCCTATTGCCTTCGGATCACGACGAGACAAGTCAAACACACGCAGTAAGCCTTGGTCCGTACCCACGGCAAGGAACTTGGTCTGCAGCGAGAGCAGATTTGGCTTCCCCTCTGCTTCAGTGAACGAGATTGTGTTCTTCACGACGCCCTGTACATTGCAGATCTCGACATGGTTGCCGCTCGTGCGATAGATCGAGTCGCCGCGAACCACGAGCGCGCTTGACTCACACTTGAACTGACCAATCCGCTTGTTCTCGCCATCCTTGATCTCGTACACTTCGGCTTTCGACCCGCTCCAGATCACCACGGATGCGGTATCGTGCGATACACCCTTGATCGGGAGCGTCGTGTCCAATGTAGACTGTGTGACAGTGCCGTCGCGATACTTCTCGATGGAGAGAGCCTTCGGATGGCTTTGGATGACCGCAGTGTCGCCACAAAGAGCCCGCTGCATGTTCCCTTCGTGCAGAATCACGACGCCTTCAGACGTGTTCGTGTAAAGCGTCGAGTAGATGGGACTCCAGCCAATCCGCGTGATGCTTCGCCCGACCTCCGTGGTGAAGATGATGTCCCAGCGATACGACACTGACGAGATGCCGTCTTTCATTTCTGCGAGCGACACACATCGCCAGAAGAACACGACGCCTTGTGTGGTCCCGGCGACCAGAATGCGCTTACGTGGAGAGAAGTCGATGCTGTTGACCTGATAGCTGGCAGTTCCAGCCTTCGGCAAGCTTAATACGCTATTCTCTTCCGCTTTGATGTCCCAAAAGCGAACAAGCGGCTCTCCCGACGCGATGGCGAGTAGCCCGGGACCTGCCCATCGTGTCTCGTGGAGACTCCCATCTCCCGCGACGCTGAGCTTCACCTTGAAAGTGGACTTAACAGTTCCGTCCGTGTCGCTGACTTGGAACACGCTAAGTTGCAGCGCTCGCGTGATCACGATCAGCCGATTGAGCTCTTCGTAGAACATCATCGAGTCGATCGCGTGGTTCATCACTTGGATGTCCGAGATGTGGTCCAGATCGTCGGCGTAGTGGACCGATCCAATCTCGCCTCCGAAAAAGAATTTCGGGCACGCGTGCTGCGAGAAATTGTCACTAATAAGGTAACATGAGAGTTTGTGTTAGCGAAAGAGAACCGATTTTTTCGAGTCGAAACGAAGCGGTCATGCTCACCTTTTCAGTAGCTTCTCGCGTTGCGCTGGGCTCGTCGCGAACACGCAATGCGTGATACTCCCTTGGCGCGTGTACGACTTGCTGAGCGACAGCTGAGAGCGACTGTCGACCTTCCACACGGCGCAGACGCCGTTCTCGTCTGCCGACACGAGTCGGTTTCCAGCCGGAGCCCACTTGAGAAGCCCCACGCGACCGGTGTGCGGCGAGTTCACCTCTCGAGCTGAGTTTTCCTTGCAAATCCACAATGACACCATTCCTGCAAAGAAAGTGAGACATTGTCAATACAATATTGAGTATAGACCCGTTTGCAACTAGCAAGCAACTACTTTCCATCGCTCCAGCCAATTGCAAGTGCACCACCACGAGGCTGCCAGGCCATCGTCACGATATCAGCGCTTCGCGCATACGTATCGCACCCGAGACTTTTATCTCCCTACCAAATTGCAGAGCAGGGTCACAGTGTTGTCAGCTTCAAGAGAGCAAACACTTCTGACACAAGCAGATCTTTAAACGCCGCATACGTACTTCATCCGTGAAGAAGTGCACCTCGCGGTTTTCCAGCGCCACTGCCAAGATTGGGTCCGTCTCCCCCCACGTGGAGCACACATGGCGATGGTTGGAGGAAATTTGGACATTATAGTCGTAGAATAACGCGCACATGACAGCAACAACTTGACGGCGATTTCCCTTCCTGCACCCCACCAGCTCTTGCGACGCGAAGTGAGCTTCCAGCGACGCGATGGAGGAAAAGATCTTCGCTTCAGCAGTGAGACTGTCTTGAAGCGCCGCGACTCTTCATAGCCCCTTCGCAGCTATCTTGTTATTGCAAACCTGGCCAAGCAAATTGATTTGTTGGTCAATCTTCTGCATTGTTCAATCATGATGGAGCCAGGAATCGGGACTCACCTTCGCCGATTTTTTTGGAGATTTCGCCTGGACGGTAAAAATACCCATTACTGAAGCACATTGCTGTGATTTTATGGACACGCCACTTCATCTAAACACGCGATGCACTTCGATGACGACCACTACGCGGCGTATCAGCTCGGGCAGTGCAACGAAGATCAGAGAAAGTTCAATGACCCTCTAGCGATCCTCTCAATGTGTGCATCTGCTGCTGTGCTCGCGCTGCGTGTTCGTCGCGAAGAGTACCGCAAATTTCCTGACAACACATTCACCGTGGCACTGTAAGTGATCTGTTCCATGAGATCCTTACATCAGCATACATACGAGTCTCAATACCATTCTTCTTATGCGTAGCGGGACGTTGTGTGGACTGCACGGCAGCATGCTCATCAGCGCAGTCACAAACAGCAGAGTCGTCTTGCTTCGAACATACCCGTGGCCAGCGATCTGCAAAGTCCAAGCGACTCTGATTCACTGGTTCACCTGCGCTGCGGTCTGGACAGTCATCTCCGTCATGGTTACAATATACTTGGTAGTGTCTTGAACATGCATTGGTGCTGTGCCTTCTCAACCAACAGCTTCTCACTCGAACTCTGCCTCTGCTGACGTTTGTTGCACTTGACTAGATTGTTGTTCGCCAAGTGCCAGTTCAGCTGCTTGCCAAACACACGGGCGCATTTTACGCGAGCGTTCTCGTGATCCCGTCGATCGCTGTGGCGGCTTGCTGGAGCTTCGGCGGGTATGGCCCATTCCCCGGTCTGGACAACTGCTGGATCAACCAAGGCATCGATCGCTTCCTGTACTTTCACACCTTCACGATCATTGGAGTCGTGATCAGTCTCACATTGGGGCCAATCACTGGTCACTACCTTTGGCGAGCGTACCGCGGGGTCTCGAATCGCGCGGATCACGCGCGAATCTTTCGCGCCATGCTGATTCGACAAGTTCTGCTGGCTATCTACGGCTTTCTCATGTCGGTCGCATTCTTGCTGGGCGGTGCCAATACGCTGTATCTCAAGATTGACCCCGAGGCTCAGAAGACGTGGTACATCAAGCGTACCGCGTACGCATACTGCATGCTGGGTGCCGTAAACTTTTCCACGCTGGGGCTCTTCGTCTCGCTCATCTTCTTCTCCTTCGAGTCGAAGGGGGGGGAGTTGCTTCGTGCTCTGAGACGACTTTGCTGCATCGCTTGCTTTGGAAAGACGCGCGCTTGGAATCTCCGTGGAACTGCAGAGAAGCGGGCGAGTGTACCAGAGACGATCTCCAGACGTGAACTGAGCATCCTGATCTCGCAAGATGCCAGGTCACTGACGTCACCTCGATCTCCAGGAGGGCGTCTCTTGTTTCCTTCGGCCTTCGATTCTGGTAAGTGCGTGGTGGCAGATTCGCATAAGCTCAAGCTGTCGCTTACTGATCATTCTTTTTCATCAGCTGGACAGACAGCGCTCTCTGTGCCTCCAGATCCACGAGCTCGATGGGTGCAGCAGCAGGCTACAACAGTGCGTACAGCTAAAATGATCAGTTGCACTCAGCGCAGCAATCCACACATCAAACCCGATCATGCTGTACCTTCTGAACACTGTAGGTGTACACGTTGACGCTGCTGGAGTACGCTCGCGAACAGCTCCTCGAGGACTCCTTCATCTCCGACGACAGCCTCACAAGCGCCTCCAGCAGCAGCAGCTTCCCCTTTGACAACCGACAATCGCGACGTGATTCCCTCGACGAGCTGATCTCGAGTACGGATGCGTCTGAGTCGCTCCCGCCCTCGCCACAGTCCGCGCTGTACCATCTGCACGAGGACTGCGACGACCATGACGACAGAAGCGACCACAGTCAGAGTCTCAGCAGAGCAGACCTCCGCGACGTCGTCATCCGCAGCAGCGTGGTCACGACGGAGCTCTGATCTCGTCGCCAGTGCAAGTTGCACCTTTCCATACAGCATAAGGAATGATGGTTTCCTCCTGAATATGCATTTATAGAGGATACGAGCTTTGGTGTGGACCACAAGAGATGGCTCGCGACGTTTTGACTGGTTTGGAAAGGTTGGTGGTGAGGCAAAAGGCCGTTGAGCGCAAAGCGGAGCACTCGACGATCGAATTGCCTGCATCACAGCAACCTCTCGCACGCTGCAGTAAGCAAGGAAAGTATGGTCGGCGACAAGAAGAGCGCGTACCAGGGCAAGGCCGCTGCGGCCGGCGGCAACAAGTTCCAGAACAAGAAGGAAGGCGGCTTTGTGAAGAAGGAAGGCGGCTACCAGAAGAAGGAAGGCGGCTACCAGAAGAAGGAAGGCAGC